>JAPYZM010002321.1:0-14260 GCA_030522845.1 Psyttalia concolor
TAGATGCACAATTTTAAGCCTCGGCTGAAAATCGTGCATTTAACCTCAAACTCGGACTTATGCGCCACTCATCGTCCTCGATACATAATGTACTATTTCCGACACAGCCTGGTGGAAAACATTTTTCTCGTAGTGTGAGTTAAAACTCAGAGACCCAAAATTGCGCCTTGCGAAAGCCCTTTTGAGCACTTGAACAGCATCAATCTCCGATCCATAAAATCTCGAACTAACAATTTTTTTTTATACCTGAACCACTTGTAGGAAGCCCCTAGAGTCCCCTCCAACCTCCTCACACATTCCGAAACCTTTTGTTACACCGCGACAAATACGCCCGCTATTCGATGATCCGATTTGTACATTATATTGGCCCGACACCCCTGAATATCGACGACAAGAGGCCGGGGCCCGAGGGAAAGCCTCAAGGAGTGCAGATGAGAGGTGAAAGAATGAGATTCGATAATGGGGGGGAAAAGATAAGACAGTGAAGAGGTATGCAAACGTCATTGATAAGCGGAAGTGGGAATCCTGTTTTCCGGTGACATTTTCAGAGCTAGGAAAGGGCGACCGGAGGCTCTCCCACTGACTCAGCAATGATACATTCCCGGTACGTATTTACCCGGTACTGAGAAATTCATATATAAATGTATGTGTACATAAGTCCCCCGGAAAGGAGCTGGTGGGGGTGAGACGATGGCAGATACTCCTCTTAGTTCTGACGCGTTCCAAGTAATCGCCCGCAATGGCGAAAGACCGGGGATGCGGATTGAGATCGATCCGTGTACAGAAAACGGGCTCGAGTAGAGGAGACTATGAGAGTGATTCCTCTTTTCTCCTCTCCACTCCGCTGGTATCGAGAGCACCGAGACGAGCCAATGGCCTTTAACATCGGTTGGGGAAAACAGAACGACAGTATTTCCGGGGTTTTTTTTTTATCTCCCCTCTATTGTTCTTTCTCGGCGACTCGTATTTATCAGGTTTTCGGAACAACAAAAAGGGGGGAGCGGAAAGTGTGTGGAGAAATGAGATAAATAGGTGGAGTTAGTTTTCTATAGATAAGAGACTCGTCATCGGCAAGTTTACTGGACTTATTTGGACTCTTTGAGAAAAAATGAGTTGCCATTTTGTGGGTATTAGGGGGTTGACGCCCCTTGATTATGTCTTTTCTTCCGATTATTTATTTATTTTATTTTTTTGTTTATTCCGTCTTTGGGAGGATTCCCATTGGAAACAGGAAGCCCGGTGAGAAGAATATTGCCATGGCAATATTCAGATATTTTCAGACCGGGAATCGAACTATTATTGATGAAATTAGAATTAAAATAGTCATTGAGAGAATACAAAATTTATAATCACGTATTCTCTCTATTTAACCATTTATGTATTTATTGTTCATTGACATATTAAATAATATAATAGTAAGATAAAAGAGTCATGTAAACTTGCACATAAATATAATCATAATTTTTTTATGAGAGAAATTTGGCTTAGATGAAGAGATTTGTTGGCCATTGGCGACTGATTTCACCCAAATTGAAAGACCAGATTCCCTGTGTGAATTATTTAGAGACTCTCTCTTACCCACAGACTAATGCTTGATTATTTAGTTGCCCAAAATACCGTCCCCTGGAATCTTAAAATAATGAACTATTCGAGACGGGAATATAACTGCCTATGTTTTAGCGTTTTCAAATTTAAATCATTGAAACAAAAAAAAAATTGCATCGCACAATCAACGGAGGACATCATAATGGCGGCAAAACGCCTTTTCTCCCGCATTTGCAGTCCATCGTGGAAAATGGTAGCCCGGAAAATTAGAAACTCATTGTTCCATAAGAACAATCCATTTCCATTGTAACGCACAAAGAAGAACGCAACTGATAATGCAACCCGTTGTCGACGGGCGTCCTCGTGCTCGTCTCCATGTCTCCATCCAAGGATATCTATCTCGCTTTCTCCCTCATTTCGTCTGCCTTCAACTTGTCAATGAGAGGAGGTCTCGTCGTCTGTGGAAAAATCGATATGGCCATTTTAACCATCAATATTTAACAACGTCGCAAAACGAGTACTTTGAGAGTGTATACTGGAGAGAAAAAGAGATGGTCCACCGAGTGTTTGCAAACAGAAGCGTAACTACCGCACTATCACTGCTTAGTTACTGTCTGTTATTAAATAAATTTTAATCAAGTTGAGAGGGGTTGGGTGGATGTAACCACTGGGACAAAAGAAATGAGAATAAGATTGGGCTCTTTTACACTGGGAGAAAGCGAAGTAGGGGATGACGAGGGGCAAACTACCGGAGAAATGCACAAAATTACTGCCGTTTGAGATTTTTATGCGGCGAAAAGTATTTCGTAGAGTACGATAACCAGTGGTTAAACGATTGTCAAGATACGCAAATTTAATTAAAAATGAAAAATTTATAAAACATTTAATAAAATGTTATAGATTATTAAGATTATTTTAGACGTTTTTCGATTTTCTAATATTTATTGCAAATCATCCAGAATATTTATATGTAAAAATTCAAATTTTTGGTGATTCACTCATAGAAAATTCAACATAAATACGTTGAAATTCCCAGAAATGAGCAGATGACAAAAGAGGAATGGAGGAATGAAGAATGCAAAATTGCTCTGAAAAATCCAAGAAACTGGTCAGTTTATACTTCCCAGTGGGCCATCATCTCCCGACAAGAACGACCAGATGGCGCCGGCCAACGGAGACCGACTTTCCACGTAATCTTTTGGCAGACTGCATCCGTGTTTATGTGCATGCATTTGAATCCTACCAGGTCGAGGTGTGCTGGCCACGAGGCAGTTTGTCTCGCGAAAAGTGTACGAAAAAATGGCGTTTCAACTTGGCCCAGTATGGTCGAGACAACGAGAAATACTCCTTCCGTAAGAGACGTAAATACTGGTGGGGAAAATATTCAAATGGCAACCGCCGGCGAGCGATTTTTACGATTACTCATAAAAATTGATAATACAGATATGGCTCCAGGAGAATGTTCGATGCGATAACCATCTATTTCGATTTCCCCCCCCCCCCTCCATTCTCGCGGATGAAAATTCTAGGGGAGACGATGCGGAAGAGTGGAATTACGTCATTGGATTTCTGCACTTCATGCGGGCTCAACGCAGCTATTCTCAGGACTCGAGGAAGTCTTGGGGAATGGTTTCAAAGTGTTCGATTCAATCAGGATGATTCACACCCGCAGGCTCTGGAGGTACTGCATACAGAAGTTTTACGGGCCATTGATTTCACTCACTGAGGAATTTTATTCGATTGAGATTATTGGTCCTAATTCGAGAGTGATTCTCCTTATTTCGAGGATTTTCAGGTAATCTGGGGGAGGTAGAATGGGGGTCATTATACGAAGACCGGGTATTTTCTTGGGATTGAAAGGAGGACAAGCTGTCGCATTCCATATCGGAAAAAAAGAAGTGAGAAAGAGGGTCGATGAGGATATTTCCGAGTCTGGATTTTGGCGTTGATATTGGAGTAAATTGGTAAAGCTCGCGCGGTAAAAATGAATGTCTTCAAGATGTTTTAATTCAAAACAATAGTTTTCATCACGAAAGTTATTTCAGCATCATTTGTTTAACTGCTTGCCGTTTTAATGAGACTGAAAATTGCCGATCATCTGCTGTTTTAAATCATAATCTTTCACCTGCAATCTAAATAAGTTGGAGCATTTGTCCTGTTACTATTTAAATTTCGCAATTCCGTTCACCTACCGGAAAATATTACAATTTTATCCTGTCTTTTTCAAATGAAATTCCATGTTATTATTATTATATTATTGAATTTTATTCAAACCGTCCTAACAAAAATAATTAGTTCATAATTAAAACAAACGAAAATATTCATTTTAGCTCTCATCATCATTTCAATAATGTGCTTGTTGTTCTCCATTGAAGATTTTTTTCTAATAATTTGAAAATCTTATCAATTGGTAGTTATAAATCTCGATATCCCGTGTCTCGAACGATTACATCCAACTGTATTACAGCAATTGCGGGATCTCGATGGCCAATCGATAAACCCGATAGTGATTATCGATTATTTATCTGCAACGACTGCAATAATGAAATTTCCATCATACAACCCAAAACCTATCCGTCCGCACCCGATATATCGGTTACCTATTCCAGGAATACGGAGCCTCTCGGGCTGGGTGTATGCATGGCTGTGCATATATCCTCCACCCGCTGTCTCCCTCGGTCTTTCATACCCCAAATTTATGTTATGGAATGCATGGGGTTGAGACACTGGTTCTATTGTTCAAGAGAGCCTCTCGCTGTTCTGGAAAGACAATATTCTTGAACTAATTCCGCCCGATTTTCAAGGTCCGAATATGAGAAAAATTTATAAAAAAAACTAGTAACTTGGAGGAACAATTCTACTATATTCTCACAATTAAAAATAACTGCGTGCGCTCTCCCAGGAATTTCTATTCACCTCATTAATTAATTAATATTTAAAGTGGGATAATAGTTTTGCCGTAGATTACAAGAATTGTCATTATAAAACAAAAAATATTATTCACATGATTTAGTTTTTTGCTCAGCGCATGTTTTGTAGATCTCATGGTACTTTAAAAAAAAATGTGGACAAAAATTTCGATATCCCAAACAAAAATTAAACAATCTTATAATTTACATTATTATTTTCATAATTTACAAAATACCAAGCATAAATTATGTTTCCACGTCCCGTATTTGTACGTGAACATTTCTCTGTGCGCTCCGTTATCGATTCAGTTTACTTCCAAACAAAGAAAAATTACCATTGCCCATATCACATACTCAACCCTTTGGTGAAACAAATTACAAAACGCTACACTAAAGGGGCCTACCCCAAGCCGCCAGCCACTGAACGCTCAAAAATAACCGAAATTATTCTCCGAAGGTAATAGATCCCAACGATATATCACCTCTCGCCGAGTGCATAACCCGGCAGGATACCACATTCACTATGCCCCGTATTTATTCATTTTTCTTGGGAACAAAACTCATAAAGAGAAGCATTCATAATGCCGCCAGGTCATTCCGAAGCTCCCGCGAATAAAAAAAAAATTATTTCTCTCCCCCCGCATTGTACCAGTGAATTTTAATGAATTAGTTTATGTTATTCTCGTTCCTCCAGTATTGCACATTTTTTGTTCAACCCACCCACCACCGTCCCCTCTCCTGTCGCGTTGGAAAAATATGTTACTCCATATACATGAGACAGAGGGTTATTAAATGCTGCATATGATAGCAAGCGGTTTCTGTCCGGCACCGCCTGTTATTCGTTTAAGGTATCGTATAAGCCTCGAGCTCCACCAAGGACTTTTCCGTTTTTTCAGTCATTTGAAAGAGCGTTATTAGATCCATAATTTTCTCAAATTTTCTGGCTAATTTTTACCCATCGATGAAGACGTCTAATTTTTAATAACTCGATAATGACAGCGTGGATTTGATTGATGTCTATCTCATTTTCAAGCTATTTGTGTAAGCTTAAAAATGAAACCTGATTCATTCATATTTCATTATTTAATCAAGAAATATTGACGATTAATGACGGACCACGTTACCGCCCTTACCCGTACTTATAAATATACATAATGGATTGAGGGCGGGCTAAAAACTGAGAGCAGTCGGTGATAATTATTTTCCATGGATAAAAATACACGACAGACTACGTGAGAAAAATATATCAAGCCGAAGAATGGTCATTGGACTATATTTTCTGAGCAATTGCGACTAATCAACCTGATAAATCATTGCCATTGTTGTAGACAATTTGGCAACTGTCTCGTTTTGTTTCTCGGTATGCTCCACGCTTTGTTATGAGACCGTGAGAAGGTACGTTATATCCAAAGTACTTACAATTGTTCATTGACGATGATTTCTTACGCGATACAAAAGTCAATAAATAAAACTTTGAAATTTTTTTATTGAGAGCTTGAAATTTGGAGATATCGAAATTTTCATATAAACCTCTTTTGTAGAGACAAATAGAATCTATAATAAAGGCCATAAGCAAAAATATCCTGTCTCTCTTAGATTCCAAGATATTGTCTAAAAACGAAGTTCTTCTGATTTACTGCATCACATATCGTATTTTATCATTTTTAATACGTTATTTACATAAACATTTGATTGATAAAAAATGTAAATGATAATTTCAAAAGGGTAAATTACTATTTCAAATTTCATGCTTCACGAAAGTATTTTTTCTGTGTGGAACATGGAACGGAATGTGAATGCCACCGAAATAGTCTCAAAGAGGATTGCCAATCACTGTCTCATAGACCCAATTTCTCGGGCGTAGACGCCTCAAAAAAATAAATGTAAGAATGAAAAATGACGAGAAAGAGTCTTCGTCGTTGGTCCTCGTCTCGTGTAACTTCCTATTCGCCGCCTTCATTTTTTCGCGTCTCACTCCGCCCACTTCTTTACGCTCAACAGTATACGCGGTCTCTCAGCATGCATTACCCATGAGTTACTTATGCACCCACACAGGATGTATCTATAGAAGTCTCAGAGCTGAGTTGTATGGTAAGACTCAGGGACAGTCTTTGGTAATTCCCAGCGGAATATTCCAAGAAACTCACTCGGTCCTCCTCTGTCTACACTATCTGGGTGCGAACCCCTCCTCCGGGTTTTCACATGAAATAAGGAGACCGAGAGAGGGAGATAGAGGAGGTAAAGTTGGGGTTTAAAACGATGAGATGCTAGACTCAGGGAATTAACCGTGGGCGGAACAATTATTCCAGGCATTTGCGGATCTGTGGGGGGAAAGTGTTGATGGTATTCGGCGATGTTCGATACATTTAAAAGATTACTCTACTGACATTTCAAGAAGAAAATCTTATTAAATCTCTCTATTTTCAATGACTAGTTATTTAAATGAAACTTCTAGGATGTTTCTTGCTGACGCTGTCCCTTTTGTCATTACAATAACTTCCTTATATCGGGAAGCTCAAAAATGTTGAAGTATGAAGAGTTTATATTGTCCTGGGTAATTCTTTGTGAAATATTCCAGGAAATTCACTCGGTTCTCCTGTCTACAGTGTCTGTGGAAGACGCCCTCCTCCGGGTGTGTGCGCGAAACAACAAGAGAGAGAGAGAGAGAGAGAGAGAGGACGGGGATGCAAAGTTGAAATTTAAAACGATGAGATGCTAGACTCGGTGAATTAACCGTCAGCGGAACAATTATTCCAGACATTTGCACACATTCGCTGACATTTGGGCTGGCTTTGTGGAAGAAAAGATGTTTATAGTATTTGGAGATATACAATACTGACAGAAAAGGATAACCTTATTTTCGAAATTTTCAAGAAAAAAAATGAGACTGAATCCTCAACAAAAAATAATTTTTAACCGATAGAAAAAAAAATGAAATTGCAGTTGCCGATTTTTTTAAATAACCTAAAATCTTCTACCATAATTTCAATGACAACTCTAACAGAAATATTTCAGTTTATAATTAGTTATGCGAGTTTCATTATCAAAACTTTGCACTCAGAAAATAAAATATAATTCTGTCCATGAAATATTCATCCGCAAACCAAATGAGAGAGATTGACACACGAAATTAATATTTAAATTCGTATCCGAAGAATATATGGTTGTAAAATTATATAATTCAGTGAATTCATAATTATCTCCAACAAAATTGCATAAAACTGTAACTTTAAGTTCAATTGTCCATAAAAATGATTAGAAATCTATGCCATAAGAAGTGAACCCAAAAATATTCGATTCACCAACATTTTTTCGCCCTCCTCGAGACCCCGAGTGGCGAGGTCAGCCAGTGGAAACATCAGAGAACTCAGACTTTTGATAAATCACCCCAAGTACTTCCGGATTTACCAGACTAACGCAACTCCTCTCTCACGCAGTAGAGGGAGCTTCCTACGCCAGAGATGATACAGCCGGGAAGCTCGCTCCAGCGTTTCCACCCACTGGCTCGATACACGAAGAGTCAGTGATAATGGCCCCACTCTAACTGACCTATCCCCCCGGCCAATGTGTCTCCCGAGGATGATGCGTTTTGGGGAGGAGACACTTGTGCCTCACCGATCTCTCGTCTTTAATGCTGGAAATACGAGGAGTGGGAATATTGCAATGGTATGGGTCGTGAACTTCTGAGTAATGAAGTTTAGTCAAACTCAAGTGGATACGGCGTTAATGGCTCAGGTATGGTCAGACGCTGGTAATTGTATCTACTGCTGCGGCAGGAGTTTCACTGTTACTTTGGTCGGACGATGCTTCTCATCACGTTTACGTTCAAACGAAGGCGGTCATGAAATTACTTTATTTTCAAAATTTTTCAACAATTGCTGTTTTCATTCCGACACGTAAAAATATACATCTTGAGACTTAAATATTTTTTTTATTTCTAATTTCCTTGGTTTTATCGAAGTATTTTCTCGCTTTGAAACCTCTCCTCTAGCCTGCCTCTCCCTCCCACTTTTCCTCTCCTCATTATCTGCGGTATCCTCATTATCTGCGGTATCATGGCCGTCTTACACTTAGCTGTGCCACATTCGAGCTACACGGAGAAAAAAAATCAAGAAAAATTACGGAACAAGTCACGTAATCTGGGAGTGAAGTTGAAATTTCATAGAAAGTGCCCAATTTTCACATAAATTCTACGTTCTGTTCCGTAAAAATTACTCATCCACCCAACACGTCAAGGTCAGCTGTCTGGCGGAGATTTCCAGGAACGCTCCGTAAAAATTACGGAACGCTCCGTAGAAATTACGGAGCGTTCCGTAATTTTAGGCGACGGACTTATTCTCCTTAATTCGTACAAAAATTCCTGGAAAGGATCTTGGCTCGCACTTTACGTGACTTGTTCCGTAATTTTTCTTGAATATTTTTCTCCGTGTAGGACTGCACGGGAAACCATATAAGACTCCAGTCGCACAGCCGACCGATTGTGCAGTGCCCTAATGTATTCATCTGTCACACTGACTAGACGAATACACTAAGCCGCTAACACCGTGCCTACCGTCCGTAATTTTTGTGCGAGCGAGATGTTCCTAAGCGGTCACCCATCCAAGTACTAACCCAGCTCAACGCTGCTTAGCTTGCATGTCCGCCGGAGCAACACCTCGGCCGCCTAACCATTACGGCAGGCTTGAGACTTATATATTTTTATATTATATATAAGCTGGTCCAAATGAAATATAAAAAAATATTTTTTTTTACAGTTCATTCGCCGAAGAACGAGGAAATAACCTGACTAGGCACTATTGTCCCTTTTACGAGACTACGGTTCAGCTGTTTTCCAAGAGATTAGAGTATTACCAAAATTCATCTCAACTGTTTGTTGCCAAACATTTCCCAAACATTCACATGAAACCCTCTGTCATCATCCAGCAACTGCTTAAATACACATATCACATGCTCACAGAATCCCCATATAATCCCATAAAATCGCGAATTGCAATAGGGCTCGCAGCGATAGTAGAAAATAACCGAAGCAAACACAAATATAGTTTCATTTCACATCGCCAAAACGGAACAAATTTTTGAAATAACGCACAATAAAAAAATCTCTCTCATTGGCAATGACAGTTGAGCGATTTGCGATAAAACCGGTATCATCGCCCCTGACACATCGAGGGACAAAGCGACACGTCAGGTATTCTCAGTGTAACGGATAAAATCACGCAAGTAGAAATCACCGACAGAAAATCTCGCCCGCCGCACCGAAAATCTAATAGTTCGCTGAGCAATTATAGTACGAAGGGAGTGAATGTACAGAGAGATGCCGGAGAATGCAGCGAGCGCTGATTGCGGAATTGCAATGTTTTTCTTGCCTCGCGCATACAACTTTCCAGTACAGTGGATGCCAGTGAATGTTTATTTCCGTTTTGAGATCGCTGCAGCGTTTCCGGTTAAAACTGACGTTTTAAAAAACTTGGTTAAAGTTATAAATCTACTTTCACGGGGTTTGTATTGTTTTTATGAGTTTGGATACACGACGTAGTCAAGTGGATTCATATGAAGAAGTATTTTTAGAGGAGAAACGACTTCATAATGGAATAATGGCCAGAGAGCGGAAGTTTTCAACGAAATATCTATTTATTTAGCTATATAAATTGAAAAAATTGGCGGAAAATTATAGTTTGTTGAATTTATTCTATTGAGAGAGGGCGAATACAATTTTCCCATTTTAAAAAATTTCCAACATCAAATAAAAAAAATAACATTTTAGATAGGATTTGGATAGAAAAATCAAATTCTATTGATTTTTTTTGCAGTGTCTCGAAATTTCATTGGATAGACATCGAGAATTGCTTAGTTTTAGGAAGAAGGATCATATGATAAATAAATAATGCCCTAAAAGTTATCCTTCCCAGTGAAATATCTATCCATTTAACTGTACGAAAAATATTCATCGGAAAAATCTGTGGAATTCTATTTGCCTTTACAACGCTTTCTATTGGGACATCTCCTATCGACATTCTTCACTATGATTTTTCAACTTTTGCTTCGATTTCAATTCAATATTTTGCTCTTCGAAATAAATCAAACAACAAAGAGATTTTTTACTGAGTTTTTTCGTCAAATTTTTCCCAATATGTATTGCATTTCCACAACTCAGTCGTTCGTAAGACGTAAAATAAACATTTCTTCTGACAAAGATGACTTTTCAAAAAGTAACATAAATAATATATATGTAGTATAATACACGGATAATGTACGCCATTTTTGTCTCTCGTGGTTTTTCGGATTGACAATAAATAAAAAGAAATGCGTATAACCCGAACCTTTATATTTTAACGGCTCCATTCTCACTCGTCCCATAAAATCCCTAAAAAAGATAAACAGGGTGACAAATTTCGATTTCCTAACCCAAAAGATCCTGATAAACCCGCCTAACCGTCGACACTCCCACAAATTATCAATCCCATCCAGATACACATCAGAACCCTCCCTGCAAACCACTGTATCCCCCAAGACCATCAACCGAGTCCTGATATTCGCCTTGAGTCATTCAATTGGAAGAGGTAAATGTCAAAAGATCGGTCGGCCCAGATCCCCTCTTCAAACCCGTGAAAAGGGGTAACAATTACAAACAATCATCTCATTGAAACCTCCCCTAAACATTAACATCGAACTAATATTTTAATTGTTCCACAAAGAAAACAATTATTTCAAATGTTCAATATCGACTATTGTTTATTTACTTTCATACCAAAGTCTTTTTCTATCAAGCAGAAATCATCCCAACAATTGTGCGTTTTTGTTTAAAATTACTGTAAAAGCTAATTGAAACAAAGAAGATAGACTTGAGAAAAGGAAATACTCTCTTGTCAATGAGAATCAAGGGGATACATTCTGATGAATACTTTTGCCATTTCGAGATGGAACACTTTGTCTCGCCAACAATTAATTACATACCACTAAAAATTAATTCTCTATGGACTTAAATCGATAGTTACTGTTGAATAATTTATGAGAAAACCCATTCTATTTAAGTACGTTAATCTTGCCGTGTGAGAACAAAATTATTTATAGAAACTAAAACCTCCATGAGAAAGGCCGTGTATTCGAGCAATGAATGAGCATTATTAAATAACCTCTTCAGAAAATTTCCTATGGAAGTAAATTCCGGCGAAAAGATATCTAATCCTAAATTAAAATTAAAAGCTCAACTCACCAGTAACGGCAAAGGCGATTGCCGCCATGAGGATCCAGCAGCGTTTCATTTTTCTACTTAAACCAGCGTGGTTGGTTGGTTAGTGGTGGGGGCTTGAAAGCGACCCCCCGCCGAGTTTCAGGAACGTGTCGTCACGTGGTCACCCTTGACGACCCTCCTGAAGAACCCCCAAAACTTCCCACCTCCCCCAAACTCCCTCGTCAAATTACAAAGAAAACCCTAGAACAGAAGCCACTGACAGCCGCCTTTCACAACTAAAATCAACGGCATAACGACAACTGATGACGAGACCAACGGCTTGCTGTAATATCGCGTTGTCTCGTCCATATCAGTCACCTCGAGCATCATGAGCCTCAAAAACATTCTACAAGAAGCACGTGCCAGTGTCACCATCAAATTGACAAACTCCACTCATCAACACCACCTCTCAGCAGTCCTCGCTCAAAAACTCCATACCCCTCATAACTCCACCATTGAAATACACTATCCCATCCATCAATCCTCATGATGATCCGTCGACATTGTATCCTTGACGCACACTATCCAAGCCTTAAAACCCCCGCACAGCCATGTATAATGAAACCATCCAGCTACCCCTTTCCAGTCCTCCAACAAAGCCCGCACTCCGGATCAGACCGAAACAAAATTCCCGGACATTTTCCCGTTTCCCACTCGCTCCCCTAACCTCGTTCTACTTATCATCATCATCATCATCATCTAGCATAACATATTTCCCATCCGTCCTGCCGTCACCAAAAACCAGCCAAACTCCTTCTCACAGCTAGACCGAGCTCATAACGACGGAACCAGCGAGCCACCTAGTCCCAAAGTCTGCACCCGTAAGTTTTTTTTTCAATCTTTTTTTGTTCACCGTACCCCCAGCTGGATATAATCGCAACGTCCGACTGTTTTTCCCCAAACTTCTGAGGGGATCCCGTTCCCAGATGCACCCTCGACGGCGATCAACGCTGAACTGATATTCATTTAGCCGCAGAGCGCAGCAGTTCGCGCTTCATAGTCTGTTTCCCCCGCATGTTGGCCACCTCCCCGGCACCCCCTGCCCAGCCCCACGGTATCATCATCTCTTGCTTCCTCGCGGGCTTCTCCCCCAGCGGTCTTTCTTCTCTACCTCGATGCCTCAGCGCGGCCTACGTAGCCCAGTGTACCGGTGCTGCTGGTACTGCTGGCTACCTCTGCTGCTGGTCTATCCCACTTTCACCTCCCCTTCGCAACCCCTCACTCCCTCACCCTCTCTCTCTCTTTCCCTCCCTCTCCCGCGTTTTCCACCCCGAGCGTTGGGATTTAAGGGGGCGAGGGCAGCGGGGGATGCTGGATGCCAAAAGGGTGGAAGGCAAGGGGAAAGTACATACCATGCGGTACACCCCTCCAGCTATAGTGTGTGCTAGCATCACACCGGAGAAGAGGGAATCGTTACTATGGCGAGATCAATATAACGGTACGGCGCATGCCTCGAGGAACAATTTCCAACCCCTCCGTGTCTCTCTCCTGTTCTATATCCAATTTCGGGGGCAGCTTTTACCCCAAGCTCGGCGGCTCTTTGGCTTCTGTCTCATTTCAACCGGTGAAGGATAATGAGACAACACCGCGGACACCACCGCATTTCCACGTTGGCCAGTCGATCTCTTTTGACGGCTTAAACAACGGGAGATTTAATACAGCATTGAGGGGTGAAAGACATTGGGAGACAGTAGTTTGAGATGTCTTGATTGGAGGTGGCCGAAGGGAAAGTGGGTGATATTGAGCAAGTTTGGGATGGCTGAAGTTTTGAATGCAGAGGACAAGGTTTTTCTGTCTGGGAAGAGACTAGGAGGGCCTAGTGGACCGAAACCAATGTTCACTCTGGAGTTTCTTTATAGTCCAGAGTTCACTAAGGGTTTTCTTTATTGAACGTTTACGGGACAACACTACTGACACAACCACATTTCCACGGTGGTCGGGCGCTCTTCTTTGAGGGCTTGAACAACGAGAGATTTAGTTCTGGATAGAAGACATCGGGAGACAGTCTTCGGGACGTCTTGATTTTAGGCGGCAGACGGGAAACTGGAGGTTATTGAGGAAGTTTGAGATGACTAAAGTTCGGAATGACGTAAAGCAAGAGGTTTTTCTGTCTCAGGAGATAATGAATGGTAGCTCTGCTGAATCAAAGCTAGACTTAAGTCGGGGTTTTCTCCATCAACTCAGAGTTAGCTCTAGCTCTGATTCATGAGGGAGATGAGATTTTTTTTTTGAGTAAGGTGGGGAATTTAAGGAATATTCAGATCTTACGAGCTTGAAAGGTGACAACTGTCCTGAGGGACTGAATACATTGCATTTGGAGTTCTAGATGTGGTCATTTTTGGAAAATTCCATGAGTTTAGATACTTCGTCACTTGTCCGCAATGGTTGACTCCTGAGAGTCAGATCGATATTCACAGCCCATACTCAAATTCTTAGGAAAATGACAAATTTTTAGCCAGATGAAAAAGTTCCTTTCTCTTGGAAACAGTCTTCGAGAAGTCTTAACTTCAACCGGCAGACAGGAAAGTGAAACTTATTTGACAACTTCACGACCGAAGTTTGGAAGTGTTGAATT
>JAPYZM010002322.1:0-14248 GCA_030522845.1 Psyttalia concolor
GGTTTTACATGGTTTCCCGTGCAGTCCTAGCTCGAATGGGGCACAGCTAAGTGTAAGACGGCCATGATACCGCAGATAATAAGGAGAGGAAAGTGGGAGCGAGAGGCAGGCTAGAGGAGAGATTTCAAATCGAGAAAATACTTCGATAAAACCAAGGAAACTACGAATAAAAAAAAATACTTTTGGCTGGCAGATTACGGAACTGACACGTAATTTTTATTGAATTTTTCTCTCCGTGTACAGCAAAATAAAATGTGTTCGGGAAAAATTGGTTTGCTTGATGATTTGATACATCCTATCACGAAGGGTCTTCTAAGTTTATAATGAATTACCGAGAAATATTTCTCAGAAGTGCGGCGAACCCGTTCAATTTCTCGGATTTCCATGCACACGTTTAATTATTATTTTTTTCCAGCATCAACATCAATTAGCGGAATTAGGGAGGAAACAGTTGGAACAGAATATGCAGCAGCTCCAAGAGCAGCTGCAGTTGAATCTAATTCAACAAACACATCTTATGCAGACTGCCGACAAAAAGAAATCTTCTGTGCCACTTCAGCAACTGGGAATTCAACAGCAACAGATCATTCAACAGTTGCAGATAACACGAGGGCAGTATGGTCTACTGCAGCAGGGGCTGAGTTTACAGGGGCACAATCACTCGTCCGGTAATTTACCCGGTGAACCACTGCCAGGATGGAAGTCCGAGTCTTCAGAAGGGGGAGATAGTCATCAAAATTCAAGTATACCAAAGTCAGCAGCTAGTTCGAATGGTAAAAAAACATCTCGAGTTAAAAAAATTTGTGTATAAACAATTTGTTTCTAATCACTTGCAGTCATTTTCCTGCCTTTATGGTCGCAATTGACTTTCCAGGTTTGATGAATTCAATGGCATTGAGTCGAAGATCCGACGTGAATGGTACCTCAGGCCTAGATGAAAAACCGTTAGACGTCTCTTGTAATGACAAAGGCAACACTTTATACGGCCACGGGGTCTGCAAGTGGCCAAGCTGTGAGGTGCTCTGCGAAGACTATCAAGCATTCCGCAAGTGAGTATTCAACCCCTTTTAACACACCCCTGCCCCGCCCCCTTCTCCCCAATTATTCCCCAAAAAAAATCACTCTTAAAATCAGGAAATGGAGAAAAACTTTGAATTTTTAGAAATTGATAAATTCATTCAGTACCTTTAAATCAAATAGCTTTCTTGCCTCTCTCACTCCGAACTCCTCTCATTCTATTATTCTCTGCGCTTGATAATCAAAAGGAGTGGAACTTTTGCAGTTTGACGTAAACATCTTTCAAAAATTAACCAAAGAAGATTGTCGAAGTTTCAAGATAAAAAGAATCACCTTACTCAGCATTGACGTGTTCATAGTCCCTCCATCCCCCATTCCACCGCCTCTACCTCCCCTCTTCTCTGTAATCACGGTCTCGCCGAGTCCCCAAACAAGTCGTTGGAAAAAAAAGGAGAAGGAAAAGAAGAACGCTAATTACCTTTGTCTCATTAATATTCACGACATTCGACCGCATCGTTATGCCTCTCTGTCCTAATCCCCCCCACCAAGCCTTAACAAACTCCCGGCAAACCCTCATCCTCTTGCCTTCGTGGTTCCTTCGAATTCTCCCCCCTCCCTCGCTCTAGCGAAAAAGAATTGACATCAAAGGAAAACCCAAGTGTCTAATTCTGTTGTCATTCATCCTCCGTTCTTCGCACATTTTATTTGACAAAAAGGGAAGACGCTGAGGTTATTTGCTGAGGATTTTGGTTTTGTTTTGCAGACATCTGAATACAGAGCACACGCTGGATGACAGATCGACAGCACAGGCGAGAGTGCAGTTGCAAGTTGTTACGCAGTTGGAAATTCAGTTGCAGAAGGAGAGAGATATATTGGCAGCGATGATGCATCATCTGCATGTTGCTAAACAAATATCATCACCTGAGCCACCGAAATCATTAGAATCATCTGTGAGTTATTTTGATTTATCAAAATAAAAAAGAAAATCACGAACTATTGGTCTAATTAGATTATCATCATAAAAAATTGTCTCTTTTCCCTCGTATTTCTCTAATATTCATCTAACAGTCACAAAAATATTATTGAGCACTCGTATTTGACAGTTGACTACGTGACCCAGTAAATATTGTAGTGTAATAAACAAAAATTCAGCGAAGTGGAGAATGAAGGAATGTATTGAAAGAATTAACATCGACAATGAGAATACTTTTTGGTGATTATTCCTGAGAGGCGACAGTACTAATGCGATATTGGTATTCTCTGACTGCGTAACTTGTTAGGGGTTTTAATTAAGGCGATATAAATCGCAGAAGGTCTGGGCGGGGGGAGAGGATCCGCTAAAATCCGGACGATGAATTATTAATTACAACTTCGTGTATAAATTAGCAGTCTCGGAGTAGGAACGTTGATAAATCCGAAACTGTTTGTGTTTGTTCGCGCTTCTGGTGGTTTGAGCTTTTTTTCAGAGCATTAACATAAATCAAAATATTTTTCATCTATTCAATCCCCCTCAAGAGCATTAAATGTTGAAAAATAAGTATTCTCATTCGATTTCTGTGGATTTAATCATATTACATCATGTGAGTGTTATAAATTTCTCATATCATAGAAACAAATTTTCCCTTCGTGTCAAAACACTTTTATATGCTTTCGGAAATCACATACCACCCATGATAGACCATTGATTGACGCATGACCAAAATGTGACCAGCTTACTTTATGAAGATCATATCGCATCTAAGTAATGATGCTAGTACACATATCCAAATTTAAGAAGAAGAGAAAGAAAAGTTACGTATTCATAATAAAATGGTATGAAGAATTCACTTGTTCTATCGCGCTATCGTTCTCACTGACAAAACGAAATGATGGACAATCACATAACAAAACTTGATAAAACATGACCAAATTTTGTCGCATCTATATAGAGAATTCGTCCGTGATCAAATGTTATATGGCCGGTTTATTGACCAGAGTTAGCATAACCGCCAGTGACGATCACATGACGTTCATATCTTTGCGACCGAAATTTTCCATTCCTAACGTAGCCTCGCATCTCTAGCTGGCATAGGGAATTACTTTATTATTACGATTTATTCTCATAAAAAATCTAATTTTTGAATTACGTGCAGTCAGGTACTCCGTGGATGTTTAGAATCCATGCGCCAATCTATGGATTTTCATGCCCATGCGCGTATGAGCGAGCAACAAGTCGGCAACGTGACACTCTTCGTCCGACAACAATATAATTCAAATCTATTTTCTATTTTGGGAGTTATACCTTTTGTACTATTTATTCTACATTATTCTGTGAGAAAAGCGTTCACATTCTCAAATGAAAGCGGAGAATTCATAGAGCCTTCCACATTCTTGTGAGGTGCCAGGATATTATTGAATAGGTAGGATAGGATCCGGAATTATTCTTAATATAAAATTCACAATGAATTATTACAAAAAAGATTACAGTTTAGACCGGTAGTTGTGGAGAATTAATGTAATATTCTTACTGATAATTCCTTTCCATTTCTCTCTCTCTCTCTCTCTCTCTCTCTCTCTCTCTCTCTCTCGGAATTTGTCAATTCACGTTAAACTAACTAGCGCCCCACTAATTTATTAATCAAATTGTAAAATTCTCGAGTTCTGATGCAATGCAATACTGAATGACATGTCCGAATTTTTCTTTCAGCCGGGATCGAGTTTACCAAAGCTCGGTCTATCGTCTGGTCTAATGAGTCAACCCCCTCCCAACTTCAGTGTCTCCCAGGTCTCCACAGTGTCGATGTCAGCCCTAGTATCAGCAGTGAGATCGCCAGCAGGTGGACCCCCCTCAGGTGGTCCAATGCCCCCAATGCCAAATATGACGAATCTACCGGGTATGCCTCCGATGCCCAACATGCCCGGCAGCATCACTAGTATACCAGGAGCCCTTCCAAGCATGGCTGGACCTATTCGAAGAAGAATCAGTGATAAATCTACCCTCTCCCTGGCTGGAGGTAAGACTGATCATTCTCAATCCAAAACAACTACCACAAACTATCAATGAATGACAATTACTGTAACTCTTGTGGAATTCTGTATCCAATAATTACTAACTGCTTTTAAAATGCTCTAACGAGGATTCGAAATGTTAATTATTAATTTATATATATTTTTTATTTTTACTTCTCTATGACAAATGCGTTCTACGCGCTGGCAAGAGTCCGCAATTAAAGTGAGATAATTGAAAGAGAAAATATTGAATATCCGTAGGTTTGTATGAGGAGGGGACTGTAAGGCGCAGGGTATCCATCGATAGATCTGGCATAGATATTAATGAAGGTAAAATTTCATGAAAAATGATTAATTAACTGATTAAGGTGATGGTAGCACTCACAATATACGTTCAGTAACCACATTTTCATACTCATACACTTGATAATTTGGATAATCACACATGCTTTTCATCAGTGGAGCTCTGTTTCTATGCTCGAACGGCGAGAACATATATTTGTATTGAAGGGGTGTTGAGTCGATGATCTCATTCGGTTGATCCCGAAAATATCCAGAGAATGCAGGATTGAGGCATGAGATTTCGTAATATCTGTTTGGCCGAAAATGAATTACTTTATCTTAAAATAACTCGTGCCAGTGTGATAATTGTAATAATTGAGTAAGTATCCTCTGAAATTGGACGCAGCTGATAATCTTTGAGATGAAAATTTTGCCTACCTCATTAATTAATTATTACGTTATTCCAGCAATGAGTGATTTTTAGGTAAAACGTTATATGACCTCTTCTATAAAATATCTCGGGTGTTACACTCTCGAATCTGTACGTTTGAAAATAACACTTCATCACTTCAATGTTAACAGAGCCTCAATCTGCAATACTACAAGATTTTTTGAAACTAAAGATAATACTCACAAAAAAAATCTTGTGTACTTCAGACATAATCTGCAAATAATTTTTCAATAGCAAAATCAACACCATCACCTTAATTCCGCTGAGACATAATTTCACTCTACAATAGGCTGTACTGATTTTTCGATGAATTCAGGCAAATCCTGTAGTTATTTGCTCTTTGCGGTCCTCACTCAAGAGTCTTCACCCAATTTTTTTGAGAATCTCCCATTTCTATTTATCAATGAATTAAAATTAATGAAGATAAAAGTTATTTGGAGGCATGAACTGGACACCTTGTTGGCGTGTCGAAAGACACTAGTTTTTTTTTTCGATAAGAGTTAGGGTCATAAATAATAAAAATATAGCACATTAATTTCAAGAGATGAACATAATTTTTGAAACAATGCCCTTCTCGTTATTTTTGTTCTCTTACCAATGCATCTGTTGTTTCTTCGTTTCTTGTGCTGCCTGCCCTCCCCACCGTGTAGGACTGCCCTACATGCTGGAGCGCGCTGGCCTTGACGTCCAACAAGGTACTGTCTTGACCTTATTTTGGTGTTATCCAATGTAGCTTTGTCATTGTTTTACTTGGCTGTGTAAAAATTATAAAGTTTCTTTGATGTTCTCTTTTTCTTTTAATCAATTATGCAGCATTCTGCGACCCTCTCTTTCCCATTTCTCTAGGTAGTATGACTAAATCGAACCTTCAATCATTTATTTAGTATTGGTTGAATGAAGTGGAGAAATTTCAATGAATTCAACATTTGACAGAACCAACATTAACAAAATTTTGCGCCACGTTATTGCTGAATTGAGTAGTCAGTGGAGAAAAATCACAAATCTTCTAGATAGTAATATAGTGTATAATTAGCCTCAAAAACTATTCTTTTTTATTTAAAATTAATTTACTTCGTAAAAAAATGTTACGATGAACAACAAATTGCAGTGAATTTATATCCTTACTTGATGTTTCTTATAACTTGCCAGATATTTCAACAATATTCATACATTTTAATTTAATCAGCCTAGTTATTTTATTTCTCCACTTCACTCCAAATATACCATCAAGCTTTCACGAAAATTTGGGTAATAAGGGATTAATGAAATTCTCTTATTTTAGAAATTCAACGGAATAGGGAGTTCTACAAGAATGCAGACGTGAGACCACCGTTCACGTACGCCTCGTTAATAAGACAGGTCGGTTATTACCACCCTCATCTTATTTGAGAAATTACGTTAAATTAATTAGCGATTTATTAAAGTCATTTTGGATTAATAAAAGAGTTGATTTATTTCTGTGGTGAAGTTAAACACGCTGAGCCAAGTAAGAAACTCTTACCAATTATGAAATTATCTCAGGGTTGTATGCTTTTAGGAGAAAATGTGAGAAGAGCTTTTATGTTACAAGTGAAATTCAGACAATTCTTCCGCAGTTTGAAGTACAATATTGCAAGAATAGCCATTCGTTTATAAATAATGCAAGTCAATTAAAAATATTGCGAGATGGGCAAATAAAGGGATATAAAAAGGGCAATAGAAATAAGTTTTACTATTTCACTATTAATATAATTTTCAATAAATAAAATTTTATTTGCAGTCGATAATTGAATCGCCGGATAAACAGTTGACGCTCAACGAGATTTACAACTGGTTCCAGAATACATTCTGCTACTTTCGGCGGAACGCCGCAACATGGAAGGTATAACTCTTCGTAAAATTGAAAAGCAAAAAAAAAAAACCATTTCTCTCTAGAAATTGAGAATTTCAGCTTAAGATATCTCGCGTTACTCGAAGATTTATCGAGGATTCATTCAGGATATATTTTACGTAATTACTATGTCACTCATTAATTCAGGGAAATAGTGAGAGATAATGGTAAAAGGATATTGAATAAATATTAGATGCGAATGTTTTATTTTTAGATGAAAAACAGTCTAGAGGTTTAATTTTGTAGGGTAATTGAATGTTCCATCTACAAACTATGGTGGAGTGGTTACGGTGTTTTTGACACTTTTGGGATGGGGGAAAGAATTCTACTAAATTCATTAGAATCTATTTCTGTTTTAATCACAATCAACGTTCTGAATAATTGCTCTTTGAACGGCCCGTAAATTACCAAAAATTCGGAAATAAATTTTAATGAACAGAAGTTATAGTATGAGTGATATCGTATGAGTGATTGAAAAACGAGAGTATGAGTGTGTAATCAACGTTTTGCCATAAAGCTTCGCCTCGCATGGTTCTGTGTTTAAACAAAATGAAAAACTGAAAGAAAAAAAAAACAACGATGATGAATATTCAACCAGAAAGCATAGTTTAGAAGAGAAATCTAAAAAAGTTCAAGAAAAATCTGCAGGTCCAAAATATTAGTAAAGAAGATGCTCCCGCTGGAGAGTTCCTGGAGAGTCTGCTGTCATCGAGACAACCCTCCCCCATCGTTACAACCCTGTTCAGCCCTGCGGCATGAAATAATTGTTGTCGTTATCCCTAGATTTTTTAGATACCTAGCTCTGCATTTAACTGATACAGGAATGCCAAACAAAAACGTGTCTCTTTTTGAATTAATCATTTTGTTTATCATTTTCATGATTTAGTTATCTAGATGATTCAGTTCATTTAACCCTCTTCTATTAATCACGAAATGTTGACGTCACAGAACCATCATCCTCTGCTGAATTATTATTTGATTTATTGATTAGTTTGGTAATAAATAGTAACTCATTGCCATTAGCAGTTTTGTCCAGTCTCACATTTTATACGAATCCACAATTATTTCATCATTTCGACAAGTTACACATGTGAAGCACATTCATTTACAGGGGGAGGTGGGCCTCTTGGTTGCAAATTTAGTGAACATGATCAATAAATTACATTTATCCTTTGCGAAGTTTGTGTTAGCCTGAATGAGAAGTTTGAGATACTTTGAGAACTTTGTTTATAAAATCGAGAGCCAAAGTGGTACATTGAGAAAGGTTCTAAAACTTTGTAACATTTTGCAAATATAATTGCGAATTGCCTCGTAGAAAATATTCAGAAGATTTTATCAATCAAAGAATCAAATATTAAGACCTTAATAAATATTAAGGGACTTCTTCGATTGGTCAAAATTTGCTTCGACTAATAACACCTACAATAATTTTTTGACGTTGATGAAATAGATTTTCCGATCTGTGGCAGTCATAATTATAGGTCCATAATTAGGTTTCATCCTGATTACTAAATTAATTTCTCTATAATGAGTAAAGGGAGTTTGAGGGTGTACAAAATCTTTTGGTTGGAAGCCTCCTCACTTGTCACCAATCTATAGATAAAATTTGATCTTCATGATGAAAACAATCTCATCATTTGCGGAATTTGTAATCAAAGTGCTACACTCCCCCCATTAATTTAATTTTCTTTTCTATTTTATGTAAAGATACGATTAACAAAAAATAACTCACAATTTTTCGGCCATCATCCACTAATCATTATCCACCAAATGATTTATTCAGAATTTATTTTTAATTCTTGAGTTGGCTTTTAATTCGTTTTTTGCGTTTTTTGCTTATTTAGTATGTGTATTATTTTGTATAGAACGCAGTGCGACACAACCTGTCTCTCCACAAATGTTTCATGCGAGTCGAAAACGTGAAAGGGGCTGTATGGACAGTGGACGAAGTGGAGTTTTACAAGAGACGTCCTCAACGCGCTTGCAGTACGACTGGGTACGTTACCCCTCCCCCTGACACGCGCGTATTTTTTCGTATATTTCATTACTTTTTTGATCAAAATTTTTTAAATCTATCAAATTTTTCTATTCACATACTCTATTTATTCTCAATGAACACTCAAAACATTTTTCCTACATTTTTCCATTTGCCAATTTGCTCCTTATCTCCCGGTATCTCCTTCCATTACACATTTTTTACATCTTTTTCGTAAATCTGTCGTACTACTGCTATACTCCTGCTAGAATTAATCTCTCCAACAATTTCAACTTAATATTTATCCACCTCTAAGTGTTCTTTTAACAATTTTGATCAATTATATTTTTCATAGATATTTGTTATCAAATGTTTATACAACTCTTCAACATACTTTTACATTTTTTATATTCTCTGCCTATTCTATATGTGCGCACTTTTATACATTTTTATAGATATTTGTACTTTTTTCACTTTTCATATTATTAATCACTTTGCATTTACTCTTTCTAATCTGCATTTTTTACCGGTTGCCTTTGGTGTTACATTTTTATATACAATTTTTCACGTTTTCCCTTTTATAGATTTTTCTATTTGTTACATATCTGTGTATTTTATCGCATCAAAGTAGATTATTTTTAGATACATTTTTATCGTATATTATGGTATTATTTCGTCGTGTAGCTTGGGTTGTGTATGTCTGCCTGCTGGGGAAATTAATACCTTTTGGTTAATAAAAATCCGAATTAATATTGATAATATATTTATTCAAGTATATCTTCAGTATCTTCCGAGCGATTTAACAATTAAAGTCTCAATTTTCACTGTCTGATATGTTTTTTTTCCATCTCGCTCATTCAAATGATAACATAAAGGACAATCAAACAACTAAAAGTTTGGAAAAATCCCGAAGAAAAATCATTTATTCAAAAGGTATTAAAATTTCACTGTGTGTGAGAATACCAGCAAATCTGCCCGTTCGCGCCAGTGCCGTCTGGAGGATTCCAAATAAAACAAAAAAAAAATACAAAATTTGCGTGGATGTGAAAACGATAAGCGAGCGAGAGTGTTGGAGTAGATAAAAAGAAACAAAAAGGAATATATAAAGAGTGTGGCTTAACAAGCATGATGGGCTTTGCAGCGACTAATCCGAGAGGAGATCGCGCGAGATGTGGCCACCAATGGTCCACAGGGGTCCAGTGATTGAAGCGGAATCACTGGTCGCATTTATCCTTCAACAGAATACATCTTTTTTACGATTGATTATACAATTATCTATAATTGAAAATGTGTGTTGCACGTGTCAGGTAGTGAGAAGAGAGCCGGACAAATGAAACTATTTTTCTTTACATATTATGATCCAACCCCACCCCCCTTTTTAAAAAAAATCTTTAGTGTTGTGTCATTTTTATATTTCTCTCGCTGTCACTTTCTTTCGTAATCAAATTTTTCAATAGAGCTAAATTCAAAATTATCAATAATTTGCTATAAAAAATAAACATGAGACAAACATCATCGTGGGAGAGCTGAGGCCAACGAGAAGCTCAACGCAAGCAAAATAATCACGAGAGATGAACGATGAGAGGAAAAAAAAAATAAAAATAAAGACATTTGATTTTTATTTTTTTAAGAGGAATCTAAAGATCAACAAGAAAACAAAAAAAAACAATTTGTTCTCTTTTTTACTCTCTTTTTCTCTATTTCTTGGTGGTTCTTGTCTGTGTATACAGAACGCCATCCGCACCAATCTATCATTGCACAAGTGTTTTGTGCGCTATGAGGACGACTTTGGGTCATTCTGGATGGTGGACGACGCCGAGTTCGTAAAGCGACGGCATCTGTCTCGTGGCCGTCCCAGGAAATATGACCCAACCCCATCACCCACTCCACCCCACCTCTCCGCACAGTAAGCACTTACCACTTTTTAGAAAAAAAAAAATGCTGGCTGGCTGGCGCGAAACGTAACGCAATGAATACCGTGATTGTGAAAAATCTAAATCCACCGCTCAATATTAATCGACTAGTTCCTATTATGACGAATTACGAGTCTTTAATCATGTAGAATTTTTTTTTCATTGTCATGGTACGAAGGCGGAACGAATCGCTTGGTCGTTGTCTCTACTCCCTATTTTTTTGTTATTTTTTTTCCATTTGGACGTGCGGCGAGCTTGCTGATCACTTCGCTCTCGATTAAAATCATCCATTGACATATGATTTTATGATTCAAACATTCAAAACATTCATCTTCAAAATTCACGGAAATTCTCTCTTTGGATTTTCACAATTGGCTTTGGATTTCACAATTGGCTGAATTTTTTTTAATCATTCAGAATTGTTAGTAGTGAAGTGGTAAAACTGGGAGTGACGAGAGTTCAGAATGTTCTTTATTGCAGCAGAGATGAATCACTTTTCCTCTGCAATTCATTCTTGAAATCTCTCTAATCAGCAATCAGTGACAGTAAAATTTTTTCAATATCTTTTTTTTTTGGATTTAATTCTTATAATTCATTTCACAAAAAATATTAAAAATATTTTGTCCAATCTCCTGCTTTCTGGAGTCAAGTCAACCACTTCACTACTGAAACACTGGTTTGATCTTCTTTCTGCTGGAAATTTCCAGTACAAATTCCTTTTCAATGGACATCACAGAATAAAACATGTTTTTCGGGGCAGACAGCAGCTCTCCGCGGTTCGCACCTGACTCAAGAGAAGAAAAAACCTAAAATGAATTGAAAAAATGAAAAAACCAAAGAAAAGTAAAATCACGCATCGTGCCTGGCCTCGTAGATCCTTCCCCTAAGACTCAAATAAGATAAAATTATGAAATTGTCCAGTAGAAAAGTATGCCGATGTTGACAAGACAATCCTGCTTGCTAAATCGCGCAGAGTTAATTGAGTATCGAGACGTTC
This sequence comes from Psyttalia concolor, assembly GCA_030522845.1. Taxonomy (NCBI): domain Eukaryota; kingdom Metazoa; phylum Arthropoda; class Insecta; order Hymenoptera; family Braconidae; genus Psyttalia; species Psyttalia concolor. Next base: position 11,494 of record JAPYZM010002322.1, read on the forward strand.
CTCTTAGTTGGCCGAGTTTATCTACAGCTTTGAGAGGACTCGTTAGGCTTTGTGCTTCTCCATAATTCGAAGATACAGCGCTTTATTATCGATAGGAGTAATCCTGCATGAGAATTTGATTTCATAAATTTCTTTTGAATCCCTTTAAAGCGCATGAGTAGGTCCTTACGGTTTATTTAATTAATTATTAACCATCCTCGTCCATATCCTAACGGCTTCGCTTATCTAATGCTTCGTTAGCGCTTTGGCAGACAATTTTCGGAAGTTTGAGTGAATGTATGAATGCTCCCATGGATTTACTAAGAAGGATAAGGAAAGATAATGATTACACTTCGGCATTTCAAACTCTGTGATTAAATTTTCATTAAATTGCAGAAAACGTTTTCTATAGAAAATTAGATTATCTAAGCCTCCTAAAATTTCTTAACGTTCTCTCTGCCTTCGATCGTTGTACCACATCCAGTGATGGACTTGAAGAGATCGTCCTCGAGGCGGTACTTATCTTTTGAAATGTTATCTACGTTCTATTTTATGATTTTTTACAATCAACTTATCTGAATATTTCTTCCTGCAGTATTACATTGCGATAAATATTTCAATGAGTATGAATCGATAATGAAAAAAAAATCATTAGGCGATATTAAATCATTTGGCGATATTATTTAGTAGAAATTTTAGTCATAAGAAAATAAAAAAAAGTCGTCATTTGGGTATGGCAGTAACTATCCACCATATAGTACTACCAGGGGGGGGGGGGGGCTAACCGATCCGGGCCTTAAAGAACTTCATCGTCTCGTTTACTCGCAAAACTTGAATCTTCAAATGGTCTCCTTCCTTCCTTATTCTGCTTAGGATAAATCATCTTTTCATCCTTCAATAGACGTAGAAAATTTGTTTAATTTTAAAAAAACCCACGTGTGAGTTCAATGAGTGTTTTCGCGTCAATGCTACCTGCGCATGTGTAAAAATAATGCAATGTGTGTGGTCGGATATATAAAGTACGTGGGTGAATCAGGCGCCGGACCTCTCATCATCATTACCCAGGTATCAGGAGTATAATAATCATTATGAAATTATTGTCTTTTTACATTTTAAAAATTTTTCACCACTTTTTAAATCTCCATGTCGTTGAACTTTGAACATTTTTATCTCTTTTACCTCTTTCTAAATATTCTAGTATATTTATCTCAATCTTCTTGTTCGCTTTCTCAATAAAACGCTTGCAAGTTTCCATGATCAGTCCGAGAAAATTTTGCATGAATTTATTATCTGCACGTAACGTCGATCCAAAAGCTTCATTAAATTATAAGATCATTTCGATTCACTTATTCTAAATTATGCTGGAAATAATTCTTATAATTTATTGGAAATCTTGAGAATGATTTGACATCGACAATATGTCGCAATTCTTACGATGTCATTGGAATTATGTTTCGACGTTCATTTTCGATGGAGAGAAAAAGGGAGTAAGAGAGCCAAAGGTGAGTTCAGCAGATTCCAGACTGATTATAGAAACTCGAGCCATTCTGTCACTAAGTCAATGAATTTATTGTTAACCCATCAAATTAAAGTGAATTTTATTGTTCTTTAAAATGGGATGAAATGTGGCTCAGAATGGAGGCGTTTATTTTTAAATAATTCTCAAATGAAAATCTCAATTATACAATTACGCAGACGTCGGGCGACGATCTCGGTATCCATTGGGGTAAGGATAAGTGTCTGAACAGAATTATATTTTTTACCAATTTTTGATATTCGTAGTTTTTGAAATTTTTAACATTTTTCTATTTCTCTATTCTTATTATTCTCACTTTCAATCTTTTCAATCTCTTCTCTATTTTCCTATTTTTCTCATCGCTTCTTCTTTATCTCTTTGTATATATGTATTTAATAATCGATAGTTTTATTATATGTATAATACACATCATTTTTCAAATTCTTCCTTCCCATCTTTTATGTAATATTTCGATTTTCTCACTTTTACCTAAATGTTATTCGTAAAAGAATTTCAGGAATTTAGGATTGTTGCGTCATTGAATTTACTCATCTTTTTGTTTTTTGGAATTTAGGGGAGTTCCATCGAAGAGCCCGACACTCACGCACAGTCCTACGATGTACGGTGAAGCGCTAAACGCAAATCTCCAGGTAAATATTTAATCGTAATAATTAATTAAATAGTGAGTTCATTCATTTCCCAGAAAAAAAATGTTCGTATCCGAAAAAAAATCAGGTATTCGTGCAGTTGTGAGAGAAAAAGAGGGAACGAATTTTTTCGATAAAAAACAAAAGTTAATAACAATATTGTCGGAAAAATCCCAGAACTGTTTGTTCATGTGTTCACAAGTATGAGAACTAGGGGCACATATACGAATTTATCGTGGGAACCGTTGAATTTTGCACGCGAAAGACTTTTTTTGCAATACCTGCCCAAAAAGTTCACTTTTCGGTACCGTTTTTCGTGCGTAAAGTGGTACTTTTCCGCACTCCGCACACAAAAAAACCACTTTACCCTCAAACCTCCCCTCAAAGCGAATTTTGGCAGATATTGCAAAAAATTAGGTGTGCAACACGTGCGTATCGCCTTTTTCGCCTCGTATGATCGCCTATCACTCGTGCGAAAAAGTGCTACTTTACGCAGTAGTTGCACAATATACTATTTCTCCCCGGCGGGAGCAAAGTACTCACTTCCCTCCCGCTACGCGGGAGGGAATTGGGACTTTACTCCTACGCCGGGGAGAAAAATCATGTTCTCACC
>JAPYZM010002323.1:0-27565 GCA_030522845.1 Psyttalia concolor
TCAGGATTTGATCCAGTTACCATATCAGATCCTGATCTATCATCCGGCCTGACCTGATCAAATCCTGATCAGGACTTGATCTAAATTTCCACTCGGGAGCTCCAAGAGTACAAACGCGCGAGATTGAGACACAAAATTCGGGGGAAAAAAAAAAAACTCCCCATAAATTGCCGTAGACGAGTTAAATAAATTTCTCATAATTTTCAACTGGTCTTCTAGACTCGAGCCGTGACGAATCAGTAATAAATAATGTCGATTACTAACGCGAGAAGAGGGGGAGAAACATCGAGTTCAAGACGGATTGAAGTGAGAGAGGTTCGGCGAGGGTGCGAGAGGGGGGGAAGATCCGCAGGTTGAGACGTTAAGTGGGACCATTAACACACGGGACGAGAGGCTAGTGTGCTATGCCTGATGGCATTCCTCCGGGCGTTCGATTTCTCACCGCGCCGCTCATATGATGACCCCTCTCGTTCCTGAGAGGAGCCCCACGAGAAGACGTCACTTGACGAGAGCGAATGGAATCTCCGGCACGTGAAGATTGCGATCCGTCCTATGACCGTCAGGTTTTCGAACTGACGAGGAATTTGGTTCGGCCATTTTTCGCTCATTCTTCTCTACAAATTCATATTTTTTTTTACCGCGAGCGAATTCAAAATATCCGGGTGGGGACTTGCGGAGTAATTAATTGGAAATTACGGAAATAAATAACGCTGACTAGCATCAGTAGTTTTTTTTGCAATTGTTGTCGAACGGTCTCGATTCTTGCACTCATCCCACCCTCCCGACTCCCCCCGCCCCCCAGATTACCGTAAAAAAAACTCGTCAAAGTGGGCCTCGAGTCCTGAGACCTTCCATTGGTCCCCCCGATTTACGGACATTTTGTAAAATAACTACTGAACTTAAACTCCAATTACTTAAATTTTTTACTGTCACTTCCCTCGCTCACATGCCAATTTCCTCACGTTCTCAAAATTAATTAACCGGAAAAATTGCCCAGGGTAAGGCCTGCTCCCGCTGCTTCCTACAAATAGCCCGAGAAGACTTCATAAATATTTTATTTAACAGCAAAAAAAATGTCCAACCAGCCGGTAAACCTAAAAGATTAACCGAGGATTTCCATTTCTCCGGGAAATAAATTCTCTAGCAATTTTCCGACTCCCTGGCACATGGTGAGTTGATAAAAATTTATATCTAGGAGTTAGAGTTGGAGTTAGGTGGAGGAGTGACCTCTGTGACCCCTAGGCACCGACAAAAGCCCCGAATAGGTGAGACAAGTCGTCCAGGGCCGATGCTCAAGTCATGCCCATCAGTGGGAAATTAAAAATAAAGAGAAACGAAAGTCTGGGAGTAAAGGGTACCCTCGGAGCACGAGGTGATGGGTGCTTTTTTTTTTTTTTTGTTTACCATAGATAGAGGACCAAGGTGGCAGCCAAGCTCTCCGCGGTACGATAAAGATGTCACCGGAACGATGTATACAACAGTCGGTCCCTCGCCATGCAGGCTGAGGTTTAAGTCGAGGCAGAAGGGAATATTACTTCTCTTTTTTTCCTCAACGTGACGAGTCAGCAGATTCCACGTGTCTCACGACGGAGATGTAGCCCCCTCCCCTGCACTCACATATATTCACGTCAAATTACATTTATTTATGGCTGAGGGGGGGATAACGATTTAATTACAGTAAATATTGTCCCCTGATTTTGTCATCACTGGAATTAAATCGCCAGTTGTCAAAATCATTTCCGCAAAGTCTAATGAATAATTCATTGACGACGCCCTCTTCCCTCTCCAGAAGAAATTAAAAGTACACTTCTTCAGGCTAGAACAATGCAATTGTCTTGCTGCCAATGCACTCGTCAATATTTACCCCCGCAAACCCCTCTAAAATCAATATTGACACCCCCACCCTCGGTAATTGCATTGAAATTGTCTCCCAAAGGCGCGACCCCCGGCCGCGAGCTAACGCGAACTTAGAGGGATATAAATAGTCCCAAACGGCTAGAAAAATCCCCCGAAAATCAGCCCGCCAGGGTATTTACACTTGACAATATCCCATTCAAAGATGGATGACAACAGAGGGCGAATCGCTTTCGCAGGAAACGGATGTCCATCTACCTCTGCCATACACCCCGAGAATCGTGCGTGGGTGCGGTGGTTGTGGGAGTGAGAGGGCGACGAAAAAAAGGGGGGAGTGAACGGCACGAGGTGGTGACGGAAGGGACAGGAGGAGATGAGATCGTCCGGCGGAAGTTACGCGGAAACGGAATCCATAAAAACCGCCACCGAGTCCAATGCGCAGTGCCATCTTTTCGAGCAATGTTTGAGTTTCAGTCACTTCAGATGTCCCCGGAGACTGCAGACATTCTCGTCTCGTAAAAGCTCGCTCTGATAACTGGAAAAAAAAATAAATTACTTGAAATTTGAGTTCCTCCAATTTTCGCGAGGAAAAAATCTCCGGGGCGAGCCGAAGTGGTTGATCCCCGCTTGAGGCGGACGAATATTTGGGACGCTTAGGGATTAGTCCCATTGTCGAGCGCAAGTCCAGATGACCTCTGTCTCACAAGCCCCCCGGCAAACCGGAAAAATCATTCTCGAATCAAAAACCAAAGCCTCAGCGTGAGAATCTTCTCGTCTCATCAAAAAAGTTCATCAATTACATCCGACATTCCCAAAAACCTGAGTGATTACCAAGCTCCCTCTCACCTCAGTCATTAAATCCGTCTACCGTCATCGCCCCCCCCCCCCCCCCCCCCCCCCCCCCCCCCCCCCCCCCCCCCCCCCCCCCCCCCCCCCCCCCCCCCCCCCCCCCCCGCTGCGCGCGCAAGCCTTTCCGGATTCGTCGGAAACACTGGAGCAAGAGCCGAGCCTGGTTGGCTCTAATACCCGGTATAACCTTTCTCTTCTCGTTTTTTTTCCGTCGTTCCACATTTTCGTCTTGGTTGATTCGGGGCCATCACACAGTCAACATCGCCTCGAGGCTCTTGCGTCCCTAATGAACCGTGTAATAATGTCGTGACGCCTTGGCGCGGGAGGAAATAATATAAGAGCCGTTGACACTTTTTTTTTCAGAATTCAAATTGGGTATTTATCTCTTTTTATTCCACTCCCTTCATAACTTTTGGAAAGGGGGACAGAATTTGCTGGGATTCTTCCAAGATGAGGACAAATCAAGTCGTGTCCATACATTTAATTTATATTTAACACCCGATGGCGGAGCCAAAAAAATCTACAGCCGAATTGCGCCTTAAAATTGCCCCTTCGAAGTCGTACCTTCTTAACTAATTTTTAATTAAAAAAATATCTCGAGCTCAGTTTTTTTTTTTTAATTTGCGGATCTGCCGATACTTGAATGGCATTCAACAGGAGACAGCCTGATTTAAGCCGAATAAATCCCTGGATTAAAAATAATGAATAAAAATATTTTTTTAAATTGGCGCAGCTGAGGAAATGACGGGAGAAAAATCAATAATTTCTTAATGAAAGCAGTCGCGTAGAGTTGAGTCTGAACTAGCCCCGGGGCGATTGATGTCTCTATAATGCATCAGCCCAGGTCTATCCCACCCCCTCCCCCAGCTCCTCATTTTTGTTCATTTTTACCTCGGCTCAATAGTGAGTCACGCGTCAGGACGCATACATCAAGCGTCCAAAGGCACTTGAAGAAACCTCTCTTTTCTCTGCTGAGCGGCACGACCTCGGGTTACGTGCCTCGCTACGATTATAATACACCACGCGTCCGTCTACATGCGTGATGGAGACTTAGGGAAGCGCCTGGTGAGAATTAATAGGCCGGTTAATACGTCGACTTGTTCCACGGGTCACGACGTCTCTTTCTCCAGTCTTTTTTTCTTAGGATTTTTCATTGTCCCCTAGACGAGAGTGTCGCGTGCAAGGACTTTGTGACTAATTGATCTTAAATTCCCTCTGCATTTCTGTTGTTTTGTAAAAAAATTGTCTCTTTATTTATCCGATGAAGTCATGAATTTCGCGCTTGAGAGATTTATCATTTCAATTCGCGAGGAGAACAGTTCGCTTGAGGAGATTGTTCGGTTGAATTGTTAATAATTACCGCAGCTTACGACATTTTTCCAAAGAATTTTTGCAGTTTTAAGGATGACTGTTGGTACGTCAAGGATTACTTGCTCCTCCGCTTCCTGCGGTGCGGAAACTTCTGTCTTTAGGACGTCTTAATTTGAGGCGCTTGGGACAGATCAGGCCTTCGAGACCAAACCCTTTTCGCTTTCTGGGACTTCTCCAGTTCTCGTCCAATCCTTCATCTGAAACTCCAAAAATCATCTAGATTTGGGAACACAGACGTCTTAAGAGAGGCGCAATTTGATGTCTAATTTTTTTTTTTAATGAGAAAGTGGATGTTAATTAGAGAATTTTGTCTGCTGTTGCAGGGATTGGAGCGCGACGGGGAATGTTCGTGTACAAGAGTCCTGGCCCACGTGAGCGGCTTTCGCGCACGCCAATAATCCACCATCACGGAGAATGTGGATCGGGAATACTTAATTTAATTTGCTGCACGGTGAGTGTTATTTCATTCACATAAGGATGAAAAAAATAATTGTAAAAATTGCGTTAATCATTTATATATTCTGGATGATAAATGCGCAGAGAGGAAATGGCAAAAAATACTTTGGCAGTTGAATTTTTATCGCTAGATGGGTCTGGAATTGACGGAATGTGCAGGCTCATTCCGGGGAATTTCGAGTGATCGGGCGGGAGGGATAAAAAGCCTCGCATCGAGCCGCGTGGGCCTCCGCTGCTGTGACAGCTATGAAATTGAGCGCGATTGGCTTTTTGGCCTTCGGTTGCTTTCAATTTTTTTCTGAATTTGTCACTGAAAAAAATTGACACTTCGCCTCGCCCTCGAACTGATTAATTCCCATTTAAGCCCTCCTAAATTTCGGCCTGTGCAAAATTAATTAACACAAATTGTCGAGAGTTGGATTAATGCAAAGGACGACAGCAGCGCTAGATTTTTATTTACAAGAGCACAACAAGATTTAAATAATTTTTTTCAATTCTCGTTAACTCAAACTGTGTCGAATTCCCCGTCCTCCTCGCGACGCACGTCCAGGCCATTCGATTTTCCTCGGTGGTCAACTGGAGAGAATAAGACAGAGGGCGAGAGGAAGAGAGCGAGTGAAGTACCGCTGATTCGTGAAAACGAAAATTCAGTCTTACTGGAACGCGAAAAGCCCCACCCCTTTTTCATTTTCCCTCTCATTCCCATCCCCTCCGTCTCAACGCGGCTCAGCTCAACCAGCGGATTAACACATCAAAAACGCTCATTTTTTTTAAGCCAGTAACTCCTCGGGGATATACCGCGGGGCCTAATGAGTCATTTCCTCCGGCAATTCACCTCGACACCATTTACATTCTGCCTTACCGTGTCATTAGTTCGAGCGTAAGATCATAATTTCTTAATTGATTAATTAGACTATCTATTTAATGGTCTGCGAGTGAGATTATCTCGGGCGATGAGGGATTGAGCGATCAATTATATCGGACTTTAATAGATTTTTTTTACCCATCACTTGACCCATTCGGACTTGACCCTCAGCCCCTAGGCCATAGGCTAATTAGAACTCCGCAGTAAGTGATAAAAAACGATTCAAGTCAAACGTAACGACTCGATTTTCTACTGGCGACGAGTTCGTCGGTTCAATTCCCCTCGAGAAAGTTCAATTACGCGGCGAGGGGTTGACTTTTCTCGGCAACTCTAGGATTCCTGGGGAGTTGAAGGTAAAATATTCGGCAGTCCTTTCGAATGACCGCGAGGAATTCCGCTCCAGCCTGATCTGGGATAGAAAGTGTTCCTCGGACTCTTCTGAACCCCGAGCTGCCCCGGTGAGGATCATAATCGCCTAACTGGCGTTACTTTCACCAAAAAAATTGCGCAACAAGAATAGCTCAGCTCATTGTTCGGACTCGTGCGATTAACGCTCTCCACTCGCATGGAATGATTAAGCCAAGTGGCCCAATTAGCCTCTCACCACCTGAAATTCGCGGAATAGGAGGATTAAAAAATCGTCAGTACGTCGAGGAGAAACACGAAAAAAATTCGATACTCGGGGGCTGGGGGAGAGGGAGCTCGATATAAGCATGATGCCGCGTTCCGTTGGGTGTCAGTAAGTGTCGAGTCACTGCTCGTAACGAGCTCCGAGGTGGAGGATTCTGCGCTTCTTTGTAACGGACCCGCAGTGCCGATCCTCGGATCGAGCCCAGGCGCAAGGAGTGACGGAAACCCGGGTTTTAGATTGAGGGGGAGGCACTCCTGTCGATGCAGGCGACGTAGATTTTTATTTTTCGCGTCATTATAATTGGCAGGTTTGATTATCAAAGGTTTTGGATGAGTTGATTCTCCGAAAACCACTTCACCCGTCTCGTTCAATTAAAAAACAACATTGGAAATGGTCAGCGGTGGTTTGAACTTGCGTCGAACACTTGCAGAAAATCGGCAATCGAACTGGAGTCGCATGAAAAAAAATCGAGAAATTCAGCTGGTCCTGTTGGTTGAGTGAAACGTCTGAAAATGCTGATGGATCCGATTTGAATTTTTTTTCCCCGCCCGCCAGCGTAAAGAGGCTGAGGTCAATAACAAAAACTTGCGTGTTACATAGGTAACACCCGTCGCTCCCTTAATTACCGATTTTCCTCGGTCCGCGTCACTTTTTAATTGATGCCAGAAATTGAACGGCTGCAGTGAGTCGTCAGGTTCTCGCAGAGTCATCTTCCGTGCAGTGGAAAAAAATACGATAAAAATTCACTCCTCAGTCTGCCACTCCCGTTCCAGCCCCGCTGGATATTTCACACGAAATTCCTCAAAAAAAAATTCCCTCCCCCAGTAACCCGAGCAATTGACGACAATTGACGCCTAATTAGTGGTCAATATTTTCGAATTAAAATACGAGATTTAGAATATCCTTAATGTCAACGCTTCTGACGCGTTGGCGACGGTGTCCCCGATATTGTCACGTTTGAAGTGTGCCTAACGAGCCGTAGAGCCGTCTAGTGATTTGGCGCTAACGTAATTTCCATTACCTCATTGCTAACTCCGCCGAAGCACTTCCAGAAATGCCCGACAAACTTTGTCGTCCGACTAAAAAAAAACGCGGGCTCCCCGATTCCGAGGAATAACGATTAGAGATTGAGGGGAAAATTCAGTCTCACGTGCGCCCGCCGCATTCCACAAATTAATCACAAATAAAAAGCCGACAATAATGGGGGGGGGGGGAAAAAAAATTTATCCGTCATTGGCATAAACTATGGTCGTCGCATCTCGCAGCTCGCCGAGCGCAAAATTTCATAACTCGTTTCTCTCCTATAGGTTGGCCAATGCTACACCGCTGTCAGAGAAATTCTTGCATAATTCTTGTCCCGTGGGAAATATAATGGACTACTCGCTCGACGGGACATTGGTTCATTTCATTGTTTTATATTCGTTTCCCTCTTCCACCTTTGAGACACGTTTAAAATTCCCCTTGTGGTTGTACGAAGCAGCGGTAACCCACACCACAGCCATACCCTCTGAACGATTCCAAACCCCCCTACTTCGATAATTATTATTGGTGAAATGAACATCTGGTAGTGACGTAGCTCAATGAATGTGAGAAATTTGAGAAGCCAGTGTTTTAGAAAAAAAAAAACAATGTCAAATTTTTACGCGTCAACTGAACATTTTTTCATTAAATAATGTCGTCAAATTATTCGTCAAATATTTTGGGTAATACTCGTACGGCCCTCGTTGTTTTGACTAATTGCAAAATAATTGGCAGTGGAGGACGAATTGCAAAACAATTGGAGGGGGCGGATGGAGGGACGTCGTCGTCAAGAAATTCCGAAGTCCTTGAGATATTTAGACACAGGTGGATAAAACTAGCACTGGTGGTCCCTTGTAATTAGTGAGGACACCCGTAAACCACTGGAATCTCACCTCCACCCCCTGGCCGAAGTACATAAGCTCCTGCAATTAATTCCCTCGTCGAAGACATGCTCGGCGAGGCCAGCGCAGTTACCCTATAACGAGTTTCCAGGATGGAGTCAGGAGGAGCATTACTCTCCTCCTTGTGTACTAACGTGCAATCTCGCTGTGAGGCTCCATTTAGAGGGAGGAGGAACGAAAGAAGGAGAGGAAGTTACCCGGGTACTTGAGAAATCCCTGACCCGACTAGTGAGAATTCTTTTGATCTCGACTAACCAAGGATTCATGCCAATTAGACATCATTGAGGGTTGGAATTTACTCTGGGGAATTAACTTGCTTCTTTAACCATGCGGATAATTTCAAACATCATCAAACGTCATTGCTACGACAAATAAAATTGACAAAAATGCTATCGAGCTTGCAATAAAAAATCAAATGATGCCCTGCCCAACTGGGGAAGTTCTCATTTAAAAAATCGAAATGTTGTCAGACATGTCAACTGTCCCTGAAATTTAATTTTTTTTGCAACAGTCAGGGGCAGATCTGTTGGAGATACGACGTCAATAAGCAGCCAAACGCTTACGTGGGGAGGGTGGGAGGGGTGGCTAAGACAAAAGGGCTCAGCCTCTGTCGGGTTGGTCGATAGTCCACTACCGCCAATCGGGCGGAGAGCAGCCCTCTGGGGATTCACTCTCTCTTCCCTCAGACTCTGAAACACTCGAGGGGGGAGAATACTCGCTGTATGTACACTGCTGTACCACTATGTGGCAAGTGTAGAGAAGCCTAGAGAGCCCCTGGAGAGGAAGCCGTCTCCTAGGTGACGGTGGAGAGGGCGCTCGAGAATCCCACCCACGTTATGTCTGTCTCGGAGAGACTAAAATGGTGGCCAAATGTTTGTCAAGTTATGCTGGAAGGAGACATTACTTTAAAAATTCATTAAAAGACCAATCATTGCTCTCCTTAAATTGAAAATTCATCCCAGAGCATTCAACAATTACAATTACCCAGGGGGTGGCGCTGATTTTTTAACATTTGCATCATCTGATATTTTGTCGCTGACAAGTACAGACGAATTTTTTTACAGACTATTATACAGATTATTTTTTTTTCTTCTCTGTACAGGTGACGAACGTTTCAATTGCAAATGCGCCGTTAGACATTCCACAATTAAAGCAATCGAAAAAAACAATTCAATCCACCTTCACCGGTTGCCTATTTCTTGGCAGCTCTCTCTCTCTCTCTCTCTCTCTCTCGGTATTGTATCTCACTACCCCCTGGGGTCTTAATTATGCGAGTCGTCGGGTCACGAGAAATTCAATTCGCGCCATTACACAGCTCTCCCTCAGAATATTCTCGTGGGCTGACCAGCATTTGCCGCTGAGCGCAGTCCATTTTTTAATTAATAGAGCGTACAACCGAGAGTCGCACGGAAATCCACCCCCCTCATCCTCAACCCGGCGAGAAGTAACCCTCGAGATACGTAGGAAAGCGGCGAATACAGAGCAGTGAAATCCCAGTGAGTTTTAATGAGGATGAGCGAGATATAAACTCTCGCTTTTCTCATTCTCTGTATATACTTCATCCCATTTTTTTCCTTTCTTCGCATTTGAGTTTTTCCACATCCTCCGCCCCATCCCCTCCCTCTTTATCTCCACTCCCGCCTTGGTTCCAGATCCCCCCGGCGTTTCTACTTTTTTTTTTTTACTCCACTCGAAAACGCGAGACACCGAAATACAAGGGAGAAAGTAATTTCTTCTCCCAGCAATTTTTAGTGCTCACCCCTCCTGGTATTTTTCCTCTTAAACTCCTCAGCAATCTTACAGCACCCCAACAATCCCGGCTTCTCATTGAGTAAATTTGTCGTGATGTAATTTTCAAATTAGTGGAAATAAAAAAGCAACAAACAAAGATTTCAATTTAATGGGCCACTTAAAATCAATGAAATTTGATTCATAAGTTCTTTCCTCAGCATCTCCACCCAGTGAATTTCCTCCCCCTGATCATGACGTTTAATTACATAGGACGCGCTTCACCCCCAGCCAAGTCAACTCGTAATCCTGGCTGTCTGCTAACTGAGAGACCACCAATTTTTCCTGAAATTTTAGCAAATCTTTCTAAATATTTTCTGTCTTGTTGGGACATCAACCGACCGAGTTTATTGGACAGACTCCTCATCACCTAAACCTCATCATCCCCCTCGATTCCGCATAAATATAAAAACCAACGTGTCAACAAAACCCCCCTTCCACCTTACCCACCGCTTTGATGTTCTCCACGCACTCGTACCCCTGGGTAATACACAAACCCACACCTTCCCCTACAATTACTCCCCCCAAACAATGAACAATATCGTCTCCTCCATCGGGACACGGCGTGTCCTTCGGGAGCCAGTTCCAAAGAGAATCAAAACAAACCCATACCCATACCTGAAAACAAAACCCCGCGAAAGAGAGACAAAAAAACAACAACAACAACAAAACATCCCGAAACTCTGCAGCCCAACTCACCCAGCGCTGAAAAAAACCATCTCCATCTCCGATGCAGGAGAGAAAAAAAAAACCCCGAAGAGAGATTTAGCGAACAGTTCAGTTCAGTTTCATCCTTTTCCCTTGTCCTCAAGGAAAAAAAAAGTGTAGAGTAGGGGATAACGCCGGTTTTCATTACTCTAAGAGCCGATTGCATTTTTTACGTCTCTCCTGCCACCCGTCGGACGGCAGAAGGGGTGGAGAGCCTCGCGGGGGGTGGGTGGGGTTGGTTTCAATCTCGGCAGAGGTCGTGGCCATCTAATCACACGAATCCTTGCAATCAGATCCTGGTCGGACAATCCCAGCTCAGCCACTACATCTCTCCCCCCCGGGGAGAGGGTGGCACTGGGTTCTCCAGTCTTTTTCTATGAAACTGATCCGCAGCTTCTTTATTCGGTACGGGTGAAGGGACGTCGATGACATCCTCGTTTCATTTTTTTTCCCGGCTCCTTTTTATCTCCTATTTTCTGCCAACGAGCTGGAGACTAGACGAGGGGATCATGTGGCCTCGCCCTTGTTACACTGTGTGACGATCTGTCAGCTCAATGATGAAAGTACCCATTGGCAGGATGAAGACTGGAGATCCGGCGTAATTAATTCTCGATTGAGAATCACCAGCAGATGGATTGGCCTGCATGGAGATTCCTTTGATGTTCTCCATTTTCGAAAGCTTCTTACGCCAATTAGTCTAGGAGGGGCGTGAGGTGTTTCCATGCCTCATTCTGATTGACTCATATATTTATCACCAGCACTGGAGATTGTCTGATGATTCGTTGGAGACTTTGTACGTGGACTCATTATTTGGGTTTTTAGTCAATTATGGGATGACTTAGATGTGCCTTTGATGCTGTCATGGGAAAAGGGATTACGTGATTGTCGTGGTGGTGCTGATGGTGGTGGTGGTGTTTTCTAGGTGGCTTGATGTTGTTTCTTGGTGGTGGCACTCTCGTTTTCGTGGTTTTCATTTTCGTTGGCGAAGCCCTGGCAGTGGTGAAGCCGTACATAATGGCAAGTTGGAGGAACAATGGTGACAGTGGGTGGTAAGGGCGTTGATTGTTTCACGGTTGTTGGACGATCTCACTTGAAGTTTAATACAGGAAAAATGGTGGATAACTGGAATAGATGGGCGTAATAGAAAGCAGTGAAAACAAAATTGCCATTTAATCCCGTTGTTTTTTAATTTATTCTGGATTATTGACAACTTTTTATTGTCCAGCAAGCTGCAGTCTTCTACATGTTGAATTTCACTTTGTCGTTGTCTTTTCCATTAATTGTTGTATAACGTTAACGACTTTAAACTGAAAAACGAAGGGAACTGGGAAAGCAAGGCAGAAGGAGAAATAGGACTTGCAATTTGTTTCGAGATGGTATCTTCAAAGTGGCTCTTCATCCTCGTCGAGAAAGAAGGAGTGGAGGAAGTTGGTAGGGGGATGGCACTCGAGAGAACCTGTGCATCGTGAAACGGCAATGGATAGGGAATGGGTATTATAACTCCCGGGCATCTGTGCCTGGCGAATCGCGCAAGTCCGAGAAAGACAGAGGAAGGAAAGGACAAAATGCCATGAGGTGGAATGGGGGCGGTTGGTAAATGGCAGATTCGAGACGTAAGACTCGTCTCAATCTGTCCAGTCGACGAGACGCATTAGGGACTTTACTCGGTCGTAAGCAGGGGCACGTTGGCAAGAACGTGAAGCAGCTTCTGCCTGTTATTCCGTTATCTTTTCAGAAGGAAATGCCCATTTTGTCGTTCGTTTGGTCATGGCTGAGATCTAGGTTATATTTATTGTCAACGAAGGTCATTTGAACGGATTTATCAGGAGCTGGGATGTTGGAAGTGATTCCCTAACTTAGAGGGAATTCCTAGGCTTGAGGTCTAAGAGTACCAGGTCAACCGGCCTAGAAAAAGACCGAGTTCGCTGTCTTGTCTTAGATTGCTAGGCCTGAAATTTAGAAAACCCTCAGCTCTAAATGACATTTGGATAAACTGACCCATCCGGTAGGGAGTAACCAGGTACACAGCGAGGATCATAAATCCTTAATACAGATCGGCACGCGATCCCGAGCTCGTTAGGGTGATGCATAGCGGATCGAGGTTTCCCGGGGTGTGTGTACGGTAGCATCTACCGGGGATATCATTTTGGTCATCCAGTACCTACAGGGAAGTCATAACACCTACACGCCTGGTGCATGGGAGGTTCGGTGGAGGGACCCCCGTTTAACGGAGAGATCGCAGATAGAGGATTATATTAATTGTGGGCATCGGCGCGAGATGCCGCAACTGGTGTTCTTCTTGGCTCCTGAATGTCCTGGCATAAACTAACGGTTGATAGCGCATATGAATGGGCTTCTTGGCTTACACGAGCTGCCATTCATCTTCGGGAAATTATTTTTACTGCCAATCGATCAATAACAGCTAATCGCTTATTGATGATTGCCATTGCTCAGGGATTAGAATTGATTCCTCATTCCGTCCACTGGCTTGACAGCCGAAGCTCAGGATTCAACCAGACCTAGGGTGACTAGGTCTAAGTCTTCAATGGTCAAATGAAGTCGGAGGCCATCAGGCCTGGCCCAGTCTATTAGGAGCCCTTAGAGAAAAAACTAGAGACAGAAGGAGATGTATCAACAAATTACCGAATTCAGCTCGATTCCTTTCTTGCTCTGCCACAGCCAATCGATGTTAGACCTTTTTCCGTGTAATTTTCCTCTCAGTATGAGTAAAACAACGCTGTAGGTAGCCTGGGAGCTGGTAGGTATACCAGGGTGGACGTTTAACATATGACCAGCTACCAGTGTTATTAATGCACCAGTAGAGGTAGCCCGTTGGAGTCAGTTTCTACATGCCCACGTACATGAACGTAACGTGTTGGTGTGACGGCCACCCGTGGGCCCTCTCTTTGGGCAATGTACCCCACCTCCTCCGGGATCTCTCTCTCTCTCTCTCTCTCTTCTTCATCCACAACCACCGCGAGGCGCGTTTCAAATCCAGACAGGACGGTAACACGAGACTCGGAAATACATCCGAGAGTCACATATCTAGCCTCAGTGAGCTATCCCAGCCCAGCGAGTTATGTCTTCCTGCTGCACATCGTCGGCGGGGACTCTCCGCCAGTCTCCCGTTGTATCTCATTAAGGGCTGAATGTATTTTTGTCTGCGTCTTTTCGAGGAACCATTGGCCATGTCGTTATAAAACTAGCCGTGGATTTTTAAACAATTGGGAATAATTTTGAAGAGATTGGAGTGCTCAATGACTCTTAGGCGAGGTTATTTTGCGCCTGACGAGATCATTAAATAATCACGAATGAGTTGCCAAAGCTCGCCTAATCTTGATCCCCCTGTTCTTGTTTCAGGTATCACTACATGGAAAAGTACGCGCGCCAGTATCCCGCACGCTCACCACCACCACCGCAAGCGGCATTCAAGGATCATCAGGACCCATCGTAAAAGTACTGCCTCCTACGCAAATCAAGACGGATCCGCTCGGTTAAGATGTCATCATTCAACCCATTCCGTACCACACACAACAAACCAGCCCACCTCGACGTCGATTAACTTGTAAATAATTAATTACACAACAATGGATGACAAAGTAATTACAAACGCAGTGCGACTAACGCCATATTGTGTATACGGTTTTAAATTTTGATTATAAATAAATGGGCGTTGACGTTTGATAATTATTGCAATCATCTTTATTATAACAATTATTAATGAATTAATAACGAATTATCACTGTATAATAAATAACTCGAATAATTTTGAGGATTTGTTTTTTTTTTTTCGTTCGTTGAGCGTAGGAATTTTTGAATTTGAGTGAATGATGTGACAATTGTTGAGACAAATTATTAAACAACAACGGCCAATGTTTATATTGAACTTATTGTTTTATCTCTTGTTGGTGACAAGTCGGAGGATATGAGTTTCAATTTAATACCTGACAATTTACGTTTGAGGCCTGGCAGAACAACTTGAGCCTTTTAAAAATTTCAAGTTAACATTTGATAGTCCCTAATTAAATAGAAATTTTTAAGCCTCAACCTAATAATCTTTACAATCTCAAAATAAGATTTTTTGAGGGGCGCGGGGGGGGGCGAGTGTATGATGACACCGAGACGCAGCACTTCCGGAAAAATATAATTTTTTTTTTTTCATTTCTGGAACCAGCGGACGGATGCACCTGACTCGTGTGTCCGAAAAGGTAAAATGCCCAAGGCTAGTTTATTTTCATTTCATTTTTCGTACTGAATAAAGGGGTGGGGATAAAGGCGGCTCGTTAATTATTCCATGGGTTGAGTTCTTACGCTCCCGGAATACGCGTCGCGTGCGTTTGTACATATAAATTGTTTTTTTTTCTTTCAATTTTTTCTTGTTATTTTTTTTTTCTTTTCGGATGCGTGCGCCCGTGGAATCGAAGAAGGGAGGAAGATCCAACACAAGTGTATGCGCATGATCGTTATCGTTCTGCGTGGGGGCACAGCGTGAGCCTCTCATTCGAGAACACCCACGCGTCTGCCCAGGGAGATATACCTACCCATGGGAAATGGTGGGGACAATTAATGAAAAAACAAAAATGAAGAAGAGTTTTTTTGTTTTCACTCGCACGAAAATTTGATTTTTTCTTTGGGAATAAAAAATTTTCCCCACTTTTCAGATGATTTTTTTCTATTAAAAATTACTAGAAGTTGTTTTTTACATCGCAACAGCAATAGAAAAATTTATTTCTACCGAAATTAGAGTCTCCTCAATTTTTTTTGGTGATCAAAGTCGAGAGCGAAATATAAAGAGAAGATATAACAGTTTTTCTCAGTATTTTCTTGTGGCTTATTGATATTTGAAGGGCTTTCAATTCTCTCGGTGTACAGGTGTCTTTCAGGTTCCAGAAAGAATTCTGTATAATATTCACACTGTAAATATAGGGGATAGGCTCACCGGAAGTGGAGAAACAGGGGGAGCAAGATAGGCGCGTCTCTGGTTGTCAATAAAATGTGATTGAATTGTATGAATTTATTTCAGATAATTGAGTGAATTATTGTCGATGAATAAACGGTGAATGTAGTTAATTAATCTGACTATTTATTTCACCCCTGTATCACCGAAAGCAGAGCATTCTATTTAACCGAATTGCAATCGTAATTGGCAGACCCCGGCTGAATTTAAAGTGTCATAACAGAAGATCAAATAATTCTCAGTAGAAAAATATTTTTACTTCTCTCGAAGAGCTTCATGATATGAATTTTTTCAGTGCACCCACTGGGATCATTTTGAGGGCTCATATTAAAGTCTATTGCCCCCCCCCCCTCCCCCCTTCCCAAAGAGAACCAATAATGAGAACAATCAACTTGACTTTAAAGCCCCAGTTCAACCGACGCAGCTCAAACAGAAGCGGTTGGTTACTCCTCATTTTCCTTCACCGACCTATTGTCCTGAGCCAAAGTCGAGAACTGAAGACGCAGATTATTGTCTCATCAAGGAGGACGTCGTGAGGCTCCGTTGCGACGGTAGGCCCAATAATCGAAGGCCGGAATTGTCAATTGATCGAATTTACAATGAGAATAAATCACTCTTGGCGATTTTTAAGAAAATAAAATCTAGGGATGAGTAATTTAATTCGGGGTGTCGTAGTAATTGACAATCAGAGATCTCCAGTGCTCGTGAATGGGTCCCCGAAAGTACAGAATTTTTTGGCCAGATGTATTGGACAATCGTGGGTTGGAGGACTGACGATGAGGAAACTGGCAATCAGAGTTCATCGACAGATTTAATCGGTTACTTGAACTTGGTGCGAAGAGGTTAAGAATGTACCTTTTTCGTGCCTCACAGACCTCATCCAGGTGTCTAAGATGACGTTGGAGATAACAGTGGTTATATATTCCGTCTCCCAGGGCTTCGGGACAGAGTGAGTCTTGTGTCCTCGTTCAGCTCGGTGGGGCTGTATGGGCAACGAGCCGACTCTCTCGTATCTCATTCCGCTGCACATCAACCCAGGTAATATCAACTACGGGTATATATACGTTGGACCCACTCTGACAGGCCACACGTCATTACACGATGACTCGACTCGCTGGTGAAGGCGTAGACTCAAACTTGATTAAAAAAAAAAAGACGCCTAAAATAAGTGAGAGAAATAGTTAAAAAAAAAACGAAAGAACAATTTTTTTAACGATAAAAAAACAAAAATAAATTTCGAGGAGAGACTAGTGGGGGGTGAGTTGCCAATTTACTCGCCAAAATTGTCCACTCGTTTTTTTATTTCATCAGTACCTTAACAAATTAACTTACCGAAATTTAGCAGGAAAAAAAAATGTCCAAGTGTTAAAATCGCGGGACAAAAAATAGGGGAATAATTTTTAAAAACTGGCCAATGATTGAGGAGAAGAAACCGGCAATTTCCGAATTAGAAACAGTCACGAAGCCTACGAGACTGCGGGTCGTCTCTCCACTCGGAATTCATCACCCCCCCCCCCCCCCCCCCCCCCCCGCCCACCCGGCCCCTCCTGCTAACGAGTTTCTACGAATAGTGCAGAGTCATCGGCTACCTGGTTGATTCCCAAAGGAGAGAAGCATAAATGAGCAGCCAGCGAAGGTGCGAAAAAGGGAACGACCGGCCAATCGGCGAATTCCAATGATTTAAAAGACTAACGAGGATTTTCCTCGCTCGAGAAGATTGCAATGGATGATATAATTACAATGAACAATTGATTTATTTCAAACAATTTTGTGGAAGAAATCTTGACAATTGCGATTTTTACGACGACTTCCCACGAGCTCCCTTCCACTGAAAAATTGTAACTCAATAAGAATGGGCTCTTAAAAAAAATTGAACGCAAAAAGAGGAAGTTCTTGATAAATTCTGCGAGGGGTGCAGGGGGAGGGGAGAGAGAGGAGGGGTGATAAAAGGGGCTGGCGAAGAAAATTCTCTTTTGAGGGGGAAAGAGCCCGGAGCTACTAATTAATTACTGTGATTAATCAGAAAAGTTAGTAATTAGAAAGTTCCTTCGGAGAAATTAAAATGGCGGCTGAGAGTGACGGTAACACGGGTGAGGGGTTGAAGGGTGGATGGAACACCCCCGAGGGGTCTCCTTGAGCCCAAGTATACGGCAACTTTTCGGAGGGGGGAGGGCGGAAGGAGGCGGACTGCTAACGTCGACAGGCGCAACATTGGAGTTTTCCGATAAACTCATTAATTAAGGAAAAATTGGGTGCAGGCGGTGGAGGGACGGTGACGAGGTTATATACACTCGGGAGTTGTTAAAAAGAAAGTGGAAAGTGTAAGGGAAGAATTCTGAAACTTTATGAAATTATAATTCAATTTTTTTTCCCGCCCTCCAACTCAAACCACAAGTTTTTGACGTAATAAAAAAAATGATGAAAATTTTTTTCTGTCGCCCTCGGGGCACGCAATCGACTCCAGGGGCATTGTTTCTCAATGCGGACGGATGGGAGAATTTGACTCCTTGCCCGGGAGATGCTGATGGTGAGAGGGAGAGGACGATTTAGTCACGCAACACACGCGAAGACGTGTCCAGAGGAGGAGAAGTGGTTCACAATTTGTTCTGGTTTACAGGGCATCATGTGAAAGGACAACGCGCGGTGGAGACGATTTTTCAAATTATACCGGGCGTTGTTTCGAAAAGCGACGAAATTGTGAGTAAAATATGCTCAAAAGATTTCCAAAAATCCTCCCAAACGCTGCGAGTGATTGATAAAAAAAATAATTCGTGTGCAGTTACGAAATGAAACACTCATTTATTCATTTCCCAATTGCAAATTGCCTAGACTCGCCTCATTTCGCCTGCGAACAAAATAAACGTGAATGGAAAATAAATTCAAGAACGCGAATGAACTCCAGGGGGGGGGGAAAAAAATTCTGATATAATTTCCTAAAAGCAACAACCGAAGTGTAAAGTTTGTAGAATTTTTTTTTACACGCTCACAGTCGATTCCTCCTGACTGAATCTCCATGATTTTTCACACTCTCTGAGATATATAAAACGCGGGGTGAAAAATGTGATGTAGAAATTAGTGAAAGCGAGAAAAAAAAAGGAGATGGAACACAGGAGTCAGCGAGGTGAAATGTAAATGCGTGTGCGGCTCTGCAGTTGGTCGAACCTGATAGTAACGTATCCACTCGGGCCAGGCAGTTTCACTCCCCCCCCCCCTCCCGCCCCGCGCACTCTATTCTCTGGTACCTTGACGCGACATTTTCATTTGCTACAAACACGAAGTAGTTACGTTACTCTCATTCCACTCTTCTTTTCACTGCAGGTGAAATAATTTTTTCCTCTATATTTTCCTCTCGTTTTTTTTATGAAATTTGTTGTCGTGTGCGGTCCACTGGACTTGAGAGGAAAGAGGAATATGAGAGAATTAATCCCAGGTTGCAAAATGATTTTTCAAACACTAGATTTTTTTATTGATTGAGAATGATTACAATTTCATTAGTTTTATCGTCTAATTCATTTTGGTTAGTTGACCTTGAGCTGCCAAGTCTTCCGGTCGGCGTGAATATTCCCGAAGGAGTCTCTCATTTGTACATCACACGATGCTCTAAAATGGATTTAACAGATGGATTCAATCATGGGCAGAGAAATATTTAGAAAATATTTACTTAGAGGGGAGTCAAATGATTGTATTTACCGTTAGAATCACCTGCATATGCTGCACGACCTATCCGTATTCCCCCGCGACCCATGCCGCCGCCCATGCCACGACCCATGCCGCCTCCCATGCCGCGACTCATGCCGCGACCCATGCCATACACTGTATCACAAAAAAAATTACTACAATCATTGCAATCATTTTTTGGAATCTTCAAAAATTCTCCTTCGATAAGAGTGAAATCGAAAAAATTTCAACGATTGCCCATCGACCCTTGTTTGCTACTTGTCTTCAATTATTGATCACTACCAAAGTAAACAAAAAATTTAAATTAAATAAAACTTACTTTGACCTTCGACGACGAGGATCACCGCGACGACCAAAACAATCAAACTCTTCAAGAACTTCATGTTTCCGTGACAGTCTTAGAAGAACTGGCAGGTAGTGAAGGAATTAACTCTTTTATAACAATCGATGATTACAATATTCTTCAAAACAAATTATCCTCCAGTCAATTAGCGATTGCTGAGTTCGTGGAAGTCACATAATTGATCGTCATTAGCGATTGCGCGGAGACTGTGGAAAGATTGGAAATCGGAGGAATATTCCCAAGGAAGGATGGTGGCATGCCGGTAATAGGGATGTATAAATAATCTGATGTATAAATATTTTTTTTGCAACTCAAGTAGTTCACCAGTGAGTACCTGGGCTAGGTAACAGCCGCAGGAAAATGTAGTCGCACTCGATTTGGGGAATAGCTGGAGGATGAGGAAGGAGCACCATTGAACACCATTGAACACCTTGTGGTGTTCACACCGGCCGCGTCTCCGTAGCGAGCCCTGAGCAATGCCAAGGGCTGGTGAGGTTTGTTCGTACCCTACCGATCGTTGATTTGTATTGAACCGAATTTATTTAAACTTATATAATTTATACACCTTCAGACCGTCAGTGGGGAAGGTGAAAGGAAGCTTTCTTACAGCAGCCCAAACGTATTGGATTTCAAATCTTCTCGTCTTGATCCGAGTAAATCAGGGAAAGTAACCAGCTCCTGGCCCTAGAATTGGCATTTCCCCAAAGGTACCAGCAAAAATAAACACACTTTACTTCAGTTTTCAAATTAAAAATTGTGAGGTGAGGTAAATAATCGAAAAAGGTTTCCTCGATCTCCCAAGACCTTTATTTCCTAAGCCAGATCATAAAAGACAATTCTCAAAAGTTTTTATTAAAACTATTTTAAAATAATTAAGACACTTTGACATTTTTCAAATTAGCAAGTCCAGAAGCAATGCAGGTCGAGAATCAGCTGCAGATAGTTTCACTTTTAGTAGAAGCCCATTCCACCCTGTGGCCGGCCGTTACCGTATCCCATGTTGGCGTTTCCCCGAGGGACTGAAAAAATTATTAGTGATTGCTTGAGTCACCCAGCCTTTGTTAATGATTCGCCGACGAAATGTTAACCACCCTTACCTGGCATCATCGGCATCTGTCCTGGGCTCGCGTATCCATTCATCCCCGCGCCATTTCTTCCAACATTCATGTCATATCCCATGCCTAAAATCACAAAATACAGGTTGACCAACCAATCCGTTCCGTGACCCATAATCTCCCGATAGGATTAATAATAAAATTCTTTTGATCGTGAAGTACTCACCTTGACCTCGGGCGGCGGCAATCAACGCTGCTACGACGACAAAAATTTTCCACAAGAAGGACATCCTCACTGAATTTTTCGAGAGCGAGTATGAACCTTCCCTGGAATCTGTAGTCTTTTATATGAAATGGGAAGAGCGTGTCATTCAGATACTCGGTAAACAACATTACATCCAGTGAATCATTAATTGTTATTATTGTCGATTATAGATTCACCTTCACCAGATGCAATTAAAAGTTAAATACGGGAATCGTGTAATAATATCCACGCAATGCTTAGGAGCCATAATGACAGCTTCCTTTAAGAGCGCAAGCATGCTGTCCAAACGAGAAGGACCCGTCAGTGGAGTCATTCTCCTCAACTTAAAAATTATGAACAATTGAATCAGCGCAAGGGAGATGATCTTTAGATGCAAACTAAGTAACGAGCTTTGTTTAATATTTATTATTTAAATCATTGACAATTGGCTTGTGATATTGTAGGAGAATTTGGTCGGAAGATCAATACAGCGTTCCTTCTTCATGAGAGCTTCATTCAGAGCACCAGAGTAAAACTCGGGCTGCCGAGACCAGGACCCCCGTAGTCCTGTCCATAACCATATCTGCCATATTGGTTATCACGTCCGTAATCATTTCTACCATATCCACCATCTCGTCCGTATCCATTCCAGCCATATCCGTTGTTCCGTCCGTAACCATTGCCTCTGCCGTAGCCTAAAATCATTCCGTAATGAGGGCTACTTCTGATGACACTATTTTCTCTCTCATGCCACCAGAATTCCTCAGCAAATTACCTTGGCTCTCAGCCTGTACCACCAGCACCACAGCAATTATCAAGAGCACCAGGAGCAGCCTCATATTTTTACCTTTCGTTTCCTCCTCGAAATTGTAAATTCGACGTTAATGATGTGTGAGCAGCACTGCGGAAAAACTGAAAATTTTCAGTCTTTTATACGCTGGTTAATTATGTTCATTATTTTTCATCGCAACGCACAAATTGCGGTAATGAGGAGTTTTAATTTTCTCCTTTCAGGAAGTATTCATTCAACAGCCCACAATTGGCCACAATTATTACTTGGGTTTTTTTTTTTCAGATAATGAAAAAACCTGATGATTTTCTACTGAACGAACTTGTTTACTTGTTTATTTCATTCTATTTAATGTCAGTTTATGACTAATAGAATATTGAGAAATATGAGGAAGGTCGTAAAAACAACAGGACAAGATGTCTCATTTTTAAAAACTCGGGACAAGCGACAGTAAACATTTCATCATAAAAAATATTGAGAATCAATGGCACACCATCCGATGATTTGTCCAAATGAACGACTTGTTCTGATGAAGAACCTATTGAAGATGACGATCGGAAGGAAGAAAAAAAAATTATTTAAAACATGGAAGAGGTTCAAATAAACGCACACAATCCCCATAAAATTCAAGGTCAAATTTATTCTGACGAATTGTTAATAATTAAGCGTCTTCATTGATAGTACTGGCGATCATAGTCTCGGCGATCGTAATCACGGCGATCGTAGTCACGACGTCCTCCCCTACCCCGATATCTGTCTCTTCCTCTGTCTCGTTCTTGCCTCCCCATTAGATAACCTTGTTCGTAACTATATCTATTAGCGTAGCCGTCGTAGTATCCATCAGCATATCCGGTCCCCGCGCCGTATCCATTGTTGGGGGCTGGGTTCGAGCCTTGCGGATAATACTCTACGACAGTAATTATTTATTACAAAATGCAGGACAATTGTTTTCTTTTTCCGCGTCAGATCAACACTTATAATTGGGTATGACCTCCAAATAAATTTCCAGCGAATTGAATTAGCGAAATATTTAATAATTAGATCTTTTTTAGGTCATCTTCCCTGGAGTCCGAAGGAAAACGCAGCGGATTCTTTTTTTGCTTTCACCTTGAGACTGCGCGACGGACGATATCGTCAGGGAGACAGCGACAGATGTCCAGAATAACTTCATTTTCTTCCGGCGGATTTCACCTGACAAGCCTCAAACCGCGCGGTCTGATAGTGATTGGAAAATACTGAGGGAAATCGTACTTACGTTGTCTCTTTATACTTGGAGCAGCTGATGAATGACGGAAGTGGAGGGTAAATGATTTCTCCCAGAGGAGATTTTCCGATCAGAGATAATTGTTATCGATTGTAGAAATTCGTGGAAAGACAATCAATCAATCAAATTCGCGGGAATCAATTTTTCATTGTTTCTGAATATTGATCACGACCGATGAGACAATGAAATGAGATTCAATCCAACCAGCAATTTTTTTTACTCTCATCATCCCTCCGCATTCTCTTTTACCCCCGACATTGTCCCCCCTGTTTTTTTTTTTTCCACCAAAGATTGGGTTGAGCCTCGATATCTCCAGAATCCGTTGACATCCCCCATTCTCACGGGCCACCCTCCTGACCGCAAATTGAAATTCTTAGTCGTCTAACAGCACTTCACAGTCCCCTCCCCGCTCTTTAGTCCGTCCGCTCACCCCCAGAATCTCGAGATTTCATTATTTCATTCGTCCTCAATCCCGCGCTTCCATCCATCACTCCTCCGGAATTTGACCACGGAAAATTGATGGAAATTTATAATATTTGTTACGAAGCACTTTCATACACGTCATAAACCAGCAATACCCCGTCTCCTATAATCCCTGAAAAATTACGAGACAATTGTGAGAAAAATTGAGCAATTCCCAGCCCCTTCCAGTGTCGCAGGTCCAGGGAGCGCCGGAGATTCACCGGAATATTTATTTATTTATTATAATTCCCATATTTACATCGCCCAATATCGGCTGGCAAGGCCCCCCGAGTTAGCAATAATTCTTTTTAATTAAAAATCGTAATGCGAAGGTGTATCTTCCTCTCCTTTCATCAGTCCTCGCAGTTTCATAAAAAACGAAATATATCGGGGGGAGTGCGCACGTAACCGTGGACTTATTTTTTTCGTAATGCCTTTGAATGATAGAGGGAGTCCTGGTACACCCCAATACTTCTCCACCACCGGGATTTCATCCACCCGGGGGTGGAGGGGAGAAGCGCGCCGAAGATCTTTTAATTTGAGGCCAAATTCCTCTCGAGGGGAACCACACGAGTGGGCTCGAGAATTGTTGGGTGGATGGTGGCTACAAGAGGGTGGTGGGTTTTTAAGTCGCCTCGGAATATTCTGAAAAACACCCCTGCAATCTGGTGACATGTACAACCACTGTGAATCTGTTTTAGGGTACAAGCATGTGCTGTATAAATAAATCACTGGAAAAAAATGGGAATTGGCGAGACTAGAGCCGATGAATCCGAGAAATCGGACATTAAAAAATTCTTGACATTTTTTTCCAACAGGACTCGGGAGATAATTAATTTAATTGCTACCAGCGCCGGTGAATGATTTGAAATTAATTTATGTTGTTCAAGCCCGAGTGTATATCTCCACCTCCTGGAGGATAAAAATTGACGATAATAAAAATGATTAACAGATTTTTTCAACCAATTCGAACGACTAAATTCGTCTGGCGATGAAACAGCAGGGGATCAGTTAAGAATGCATGATGCACACCTGTGCAATGAATTCCGTTGAAACATGCAAATTCTTGGGACGAGAGAACACGCGATATTATAACGTCTGAGAATTTATCCAGACGAGCAATGACCAGTCTGTATTTATCGTTTATTTTTAGGACAATTATTTTCATATCCAGACGTGCATGATTTCGCTCGGAGTCGCATTTATTTTGGGAAATTCCGCGGTAATAGCAAAATAAGGAGGCAATTTTACCAGGCAATTGTCAATAACTCGGCAAATTGTCATAATCATTTGCAGTGTCAACAGAAATATCTAATAAAATTCGATAGAATTATAGTACAATCACTTTCATTTATGCAAAATATTCCCTCAATTGCCATAATTTTCGCCGTTGCAGTTAAAGCACCGCGGGTTGTCAGCGGAGAGAATGAAATGCGATAAAAAAGAAAATAATAGTCGACGAAGTGCGGCGCATAGGTGGGCCCTTTAAGGAATGGAGGGAATGGAGAGGATATAAAACAGGCGCTGCTATACGGCCAGCCGAAATATATACACACGTCTCCTTACACCTCCAGCCGCCACACACGCTCGCCTTGGGCCACGTTCGCGCCACGTGGTGCGTATAATATTCCACCCGTTAAATTTTCTTTTCTCTCCTTTTTCCCCTAGAACTTGAGACATGTTGGGAATATGCTCAGCGACTGAATAATGAGCTGTACCGGGCTTTCCACATGAAGTGCCGCTGGCCACGTCCCGCGTTATTATCTAGCCTACTTCAGAGAACGGGCTTCGATAACCCTCTCGCCCTCCCCAGAAATGCAATTTAACGGGCCGAATTTTTCCCATTCGCGGGCCAACGATCCAGAGGTGGCAATGATTTTTGATTTCTCCATGTCTAATTATTTTTTTTGGAACTTCATTTCCACGACTCAAGCCTCCAGAGTGAATCACATTTTTGTTTACAGCACTCCATGATTTTATAAACGAATGCAAATATTATCGCAAATTTCATTCACCCCCTCGTACCCACCCCATCTACACTCGCCCACTTCACTCGTGCTCTCCCCCCCAGGGGATCTATCATCGCCGCTTTATCATCACGATTTGGGATTGCTCCGAGAACACATACAGACCACTTGAGGCGGGGGTTTAAAGTATATACTCGATATGTCGTGCGCTCTCCATTGATCGCACCTCGCTGACGAGAGATAATGAGAAATCGGAGGCAACTTCATTTGAAGGGAACTTCGGGACTCACCCCAGCCGTTCATTTTCTGCGACACTCGAGGTATATCCTAATACCTCAGATTAATTGATATTTCATTGCAAATGTCTTTGCAAAGTCACTTGCTGGGATAAACAAATTTATAGACTTCAATCCTCTTATTTATTTTTTTTTTTTAATAAAAAAAATGAGTTTTTTCGTCGAATGGAAAAATTATTATATTAAATTAGACAATTCAATTAATTAATTAAAGTAGTCAATTCAGTTAGTCGATTAAACTAGTTAATAATTATTGTATTAAATTAGTCAATTAAAAAATAAAAATTTTTAAGAAGAGAAGTGAAGAGATTTGTTAATTATAATTTTTTACAACAGTAGAATATTCTTTGTTGGGGAGTCTCCAATGGTTTCTAATCGATCTAGATTTTTTGCATGGATATATTACCAGACAAGGAGCACATATATACCCTCGATCACTGCCTCGTGACAATCGCACGTATATACGCTCGCAAGGAGAAGGGTCGAGTACAATGCGTGTCTCCTGGGAGACGCTTATCTGAAATTACAATGTTACCCCCTCTCATTCACCCCCTCCGCTGTCGTAGACCAGCTGGTCCTCTCAGCCGTTATCTTCCTATTCCTCACGACCCCTCCTGCGCCCCCTCACTATGTGTCACGAGATCACGAGAATTTTCGCGTGTACAACACGCGTCGACTGACGCCGATAAAACCATTGATGAATTTCCAGATATTTTTGCGATGTTAATTAATTATTTTGCAAATGAAATTCAGGCTTTTCGTACTTTCCACTGGTGTCCCGAGTATCCGGAGACTTTCTTCGCGAAGCAGGTCAGGCGACGGTGAAGCGCTGAAGTAGTAAAAGCCTTCTGGGCAGACGTGAAATTGTCGGCGAGGCGAGAGAAAAATTGGGAGAAATTTCAATTGGAGTTTTTGAAAAAAATTCAAACGCTCAGGAAAGCTTTTTTTTCCTATCCAATTAGACGGAAAACGAAAAACGAATTTGACAGACTTGTAAATAGGGAGAGAATGGGGAGGAGGTCTCCAATGAGGTCTCGAAAATTATTCTTGGTCTCGTAATTCCAGTGATCAATACTTCTTGGAATATTCCATCATCAACTGAGTGCATACGTTGGAAACTTCATTCACTGCTTTTTCCAATATCCATGATAAAAAATGTGCGTGATCAGGATTCATCCCGTCACGTTCTTTGCATGTCTCCCCGCACTTTACCCCGAATATCGCCATTCTCAATTCCAGCTTCACGCTCACGCCTCTTGCACGTCGTAAAAAAGCCCATAACCGAGATTATGGCGACGATAAAATTTTCTTTTTCTCTAAGAAGAAATGGCAAAGCCCCATTTCGAACAAATTCATAAAATCCTCCCGATATCCTAGAAATGAAAAAAACCAAAAATTCGAAAAAATTAGACCACTTCACTGAGAAGTGTCATAAAAAATTAATGAGCCCCCGAGTCTGTGGGAGAATATTTTCCGAGAGAAAATCAAATATTTTAAAAAGAAAATATTTCCCCTCGAAAAATATTCTCTAGGAAAGAAAAATTCCAGAAGACACCTATTGACAGCCCAAAATTTTAATTCCCGATTGGCCCGCCGAGAGGAGTCACTCCAAAAATTCAGCCCTACCAAAATATATTTTCTTCTGTATTTGACACTTCCCGCGGACCCGAAGAGACTCTCTCACGGGCGATCCGTTGTCAACCCCCCGGCCCCCTCTGCCCCAAGCCTCTACCACATTTTAATGAATCACCCCCAATTATTCGTAAGCGACATCTCACCCGACAAATTAAAACGACTCCCTGGAAAAAGCAGTAGACAAAGCCCTCAAAAGCTCCTGAAGATCGGGCAAATCCTTTTTCCCACACTCTATTGAACCCATCCATCAGATATACCAGCAAACATTGAAATAATGAAAGCCGGCGTATGCAGAAAGAAGGTGGTATAGGGTTGTGCACACACACTGGAGGGGAAAAAAAACGCGAGCCGGCGTTGAGAAAAAGCGAAAAAAGCAAAAAAAAAAACCCAGAGGAAGAGAAAATGACATTTGAAAAAAACGTTGCACACT
>JAPYZM010002324.1:0-14244 GCA_030522845.1 Psyttalia concolor
AAATCACCCATCCCTCCTTTTTTTTTTTTACATCCGTAGTCTTTCCTTTCATCGAACGAGACACGCCAAAAACCCTTGGCATACATAATGCCCATGCATGTATCACATGAAAATAATTCCAGGTGCTTATCACTACCCTCACAATGTAGATGGAAATTTTAATGATTCTGTCGGAAAAATGATAAAAAAAAAAAGGCGGACAAGTTGAAGATGATCATTATCCCTTTGTCGCGTCATGGAACTTGGGATAGGATGGAGAAAACAAGGGATCATTTCATATCAGGAATAATTATCTTGCCTCTGTATAGACCCTCGTACACAGACTTTCCACGAAGTTGAGATAAAACTGAGGACCCGGTGGAAGTGATTCTACATGAGATCCAATCGTTTCGTTGAATATTGTCTCATGATTCAATGTTCATCATGATTTCATCTTCATCCCTTGTTCAGCTAGAACTGATGAATGATCGATTGTGACTAAGTCACGAACACTGGGGGAGGGTAAAATAAACTGGCACACTAGTCTCAACATCGCGTGATGAATTCAAAAACAAAAGCAGTTTTATACCCAGCAGTTGTTACGTTTACCACTAACAGAATTGAAAAGATATGTCAATTGATGGCCTCCGGTTGTTCATTTCCGTTAAATCAATGGTGAACAGTATGACTTCTCATAGTCAATGGAATTGTACAAATGGGAAACTCAATGTATGCACTCAATTACATTACTATCCGAGGCATTCAATTTATATATCTTATTCAATGGTGTCTAATAGAACGTAAAAAGAGGGAAAAAGGTAGAAACTTTATTATATCAATGTATCGATAAAAGGAGATAAAAATGACACGAGGTGAGCTATCCACAGAAGCTATTAAATCCCTGATACTTTTTACGCTCTATGAAAGGAGTGGTTCATCCGGAGGAGGCTTTATGGGCCATAATTCGATCAATATGAGTCTCCAATCTCATATATTTCAAGATAAAATTATATATGTATCAATAACATATATTTACAGCTGCTCTATGTAGAATCATGCGTCAGAAGTTAGGATTAGTAACAAATATGGTTGAACTTTACTGGAAATATAACTGGTTAAAATATAAAAAAACATGCTCCGTTCAAGTCACCTGGACCTGACCCGATTTAAGGAGAATGGGTTCAGCTGGTGCGTGCGAGTGAGGGCACACGTGGTGGGGAGCACTGCCTGCCCTACTCCCCACTCCTCCTACTCGTTCGGCGCTAGCGAGTAAGTGGGAGAGCGGATTGTCACAGAACGAGTGAAACGCTGGGACGCGACGGTTCATGAGTCAACCTGAGTGAAGACTATTAATTTCGCTCTTGAATCTCATATCCTCAATCTCAACCTTGCGCTCTCCTTTTAGACATCCTCGTGTTTTATAATTAAAAAAAAATTATTTCACTGATCCTACATATATACCACTGGTTACCCCCGCCCCTCCGCCAGTTGATAATTCACTCATCTCTCATAATAGAGACAGAAATCAAAAGGCAATTGTTTTTTTAATTGAAACTGAACACCGCGGAGGATATTCTCAAAGTGCCTCAAGTTATTCACCTCACACCGCAAACTAATAACGACGTTTAAAAGCTCTAATATTTCCCGCCGCCGCTTCGTCCGCTCACCAGGTAGACTTTCACCCTTGCAGAAACTTTAGATCTTATAAGAAAAGTTACCATTTCGCCCTCAGCTCACTTTACTTCTTCTTTGCCACCTCTTAGAACCAGAGATACATTTATCTCTGTATTCTCCTTGTCGCCAACAGAAATCCCATAATTCTCATTCCACCCCAAAAATACTTTTCTATAGATGAAATCAGGTAGGATGAGCTGAGGGGAGGGGTCTCATCAAGTTTGTCACAATTTTCAACTGCAAGAAAATTGTTAAATGCAGTTCAGATGTTTTCCAATGGGACAAATAAATAGAAAAAAAAAAAATAAAGTATGAGGTATGTGCCTGCTCGAGCCAGTGAATGAAGCAAATCATGCGAAAAACTTCTTGGCACAAAATACCGAGGATCGTATCTACAACCAGTCGACAAGTGTGAAAACAAGAATGGGAGAGAGATGAAATTTAAGAAAAAAAGAATAGAAACCCGCTGCAAGACGTTACAAACCCCCGGCCGCCCCCCTCGCCACCCCCTGGTGGCACAAGAAGAAAAACAATTTTATCGAGCTGAGACACTCGTTGAACTTGGTCAAGAGTTGGTAAGAAGAGTTGAAAACTTTGGCCATTTAACGGTACATATGACATTTGAAGGTGATTCCCCCCTCCCTCCAGTGGTATATCATTTACAAGCGAAGTTGTTACATACAGAATTGCGGGGATATTAAAAGATTTTGTATGTATATTTATTTTTTCTTCCACCGCCATAAAATAAAAAGTTTGCTCAGCCAAATGGGGACTGGTTGGCAGTGACAATTGTCGTGATACTGCATGACAATTGCTGAGGAGTCATGATAGATGCAGAGGAGATGGAGGCTTTATTATTCAGGAGCGAGCATCGAATGAAGAAGAAGAAGAAGAAGAAGAAAGAAGAGTGGGAGGGGGTGGGAAAAGTTAAGGTGGAAAACGATGGTCGGAATGTGAGCCATGTGGAGCAACCAGTCGAAGAGCAACAATGAGACGCAAGTGCGGCAGCTCAAGCTCCAGAAGGGAGAAAGAAACTGGCGCCCGGGGGGGCGGGTCACCATGACCCCGGAGGACTGAGCCTCGATGCGCTTATTTGACACTTTGAGCGACAAACGGCCGTCTTATTACCCTAGCCATTGCCGTTCACTCTCCTCGTGTACGTATATACATACGAAGCAGCAGCAAAGTTGTACGTTGGAAAATCGATTGGTCCGTGGCGTGCGGCCGTGCGCGCCAAACGTTTACATTCTTATTCAAAGTTTCTACGACGTCGCCAGTAACGAGTTTTGAAGGTATTCGAATCGATAAAGTGGAGAGGAGGCGTGAGTGACATGGAGGGAGGAATAAAAAAGGGGGGAGATCAATGAATTCAGGAGGATATATTAAATAATTTGTAATGTCTGTGTGTGCCTTGTACTCTCAATTTACAACGGCAAACAATTTTCCAATGGAATTGATGCATTATCGACTGGGTAAACCGTAAATCCCGTACTCTACAAAGTTCGATGTCGCAGACAGATTACTACGGAGTAGCCAAGTTGAAATGCCGTTGCACCAACTTGAAATTATACAGTCGACGATATCAAGACAGAGAAACTTCTCCGTTCGATATCGATCGCCTCAACTATACCTGAAATCCCCTTTGCTTCGCGATATCCGGAGCCACACATTGCCGTTTACGTATACCCGCCCGGGGGACCTGCTATCTTGCCCAGAGGGATTGTGTTAATCGTAGCCACACGTGTGTAGATGTATACGTACATGGAGGGTATATATCACAGTTGGGACAGCATCAGAGAATCACTGGATAGGATAGGAGACTAGACGTTAATCGATCATTAAGTGACATTAATCGTTGGAGATTCTATAATTTCCTTGCAAATTGTTGGGCAATTTTTTCAAGTGGGGAGACATTAATTCAGCCGCAATTAACATTTCGATCCGAGTTCGATTACTCCCTCTAGGCGGGAATTGAATATTCCGCGGGAGGGGGAGGTGGACTTGAAAGGAAGTCTTCTAGGGATTATTCTGTACTTTTGAGTCCTTATCAGTCCTCAATCAGAGTGATCTGCGGTGGACTTGCGGCGTACCAATATTCGACTCCGGTTGTAATCGAACTCACTCTCCGGATATTTCTACTCCACTTGGCTCTTCGTAATTACATATTTTCGGTTGAAGCGCTGTGTCAATTAATTATCGGCTTGATAAACTTTTTCCGCTCCACTACTGACGAAAACTTGCTCAACTTCCGGATTTCTAGGGGGGGAATATCCTCCACCTCACTCTCGTCACTTCGCCCGGAAGGACGGAGACTTGGGGGAAACAAAAAATCGGATGGGTATGATAGCTACGAAAATCCGCAACTTGTACTTTATGTTAGAATCTGGGAGGGGGAGTGGAAAAAAAAAACGGGCGGCGCTAGTCAGACGTGGCAAAATGATTAACGATGAAGGGTTCAATGTGTATCGAAAAACCTATTGAAAGTGTGTATAGAGCGAAGTGAGAGGAGCGAGCGAGGGGGGAGGAGGAGGGGGATCATTGACCGCGTGCTCTGAAACTATCCAGGAACTCGAAGTGTGGGGAGCAAAAGATCGTTACTCATTTCTCGGTATGAACTCCAGATACCACCACCTACTTTTAAGTGTATGAATGGGAATTGGGAGTGAAAATTAGCCATGCGAGATGTGGCTCAAGTGAACATACACTCATTGAATGTAACGATTGAATGTAATATTGAATTTTGCAGAATACAAGTGGGGGGAATTTTTTTTTAATGAAGACGGAGGGGGGGGGGGCTATCAATGAGTAATGACAAGATATAACCGGGAGGGGGAAAAAGGCAAGTCTTGCTCATTGAAAAATCTCGTATTTATGCGCCAGATGAAAGTTTGATATTTTACTCGTGAGCCGGTCTAACAATAGAAATTCAAATTTTCATGAGGCAAAACCTTCACTTTGTCTTAAGGACAGCATATGTTCCCGCATAAATGCATAATAAATGAGACAAGTACTCTCGGCAACATCAGAGAAGAAAAGTCGTAGACACTGTGAACTTTTGGGTGACCACGGCGCGGCGGATTGTTCTCGTTCAATCTATCTTACATAGTTGATCAGGCCTTGGGTTCCCGCAGTGACTCATAATTAACTCATCCAGTTCATTAAAAGTTAAGCGACGCTGTTAGACGTGCTGACCTGGGAGTATATATTTTTAGCCCGCTTTGTTAAAGGGGCCACTGATCCCCTGAGCGAAAGTTTCCGAGCAACAAATATTAAAATCCCCCTGAAACTTGGCCGATGGAAAAATTATCACCAACTCGCGGTGACAATTATTATTGTGGGGGGAGGGCTGAAGTGGAATGGGGAAAATTGTACAACACCACCAAAAGGGATTAAGACAGAGGAGCTGTACGTAATGCATCTAGACTGTGCCGAACATGTTAACACTGGCACGTTCGACAGATGGTGAAGAGAAAGAGAGAATTATTCGTCACGTAGCGTTCGCCTCGCAAAAGTTGAAACGAGCCGAGTTTTACAGTTGCCGGGTGGAACGCGTATTTTCATGGGTGCACTCCTTATGCAGGCGGAACGACGACACGCGTCCGATCAATTTTTCAAAAAAAACAAAAATAATAATAATAAAGGAAAAAAAAGGAGACAAATCGTTTTACTCGTGCACACACTGGCGAATATGAGAGACAGGTCTGTCGGCCGTTGCCGTGAAAAAGCTTCGGAAGCTCGAGGGAAACGAACGAAGTGAAACAAACGCGACTCAAACTAGCTATTCAACGTATGAGGTAAAATCAATAACAATTGTTTACGTTGGATTGGCTGGAGGGGGTGAAAAAAAATGATTTTCCATCTGAATAATAATCAATTTGTCGTGTACATTATTCATCAACTCAATTTGCCAAAGAATTCCTCCACTGGAGTATACGAATAATTTAGATATCGTCCTTCCGTTTATTAAAGCGGCTTACGGTTTAACTGTAATAATCCTATTTGTCGATCGTCTAAATCTGTCCGGAAACAACGGGATCTCATGAATATAAAGGGCATTGCTGGCCTATGATAGTAGATTTGACTGGTTGGAGGGGGGTGGTGGATGAGGGTGGAGAGAGAAAAACGAAAAGAAGATGAAAAGAGTCATGATGAGGAGGCGAAGTGTAAAGTACAAGGGGGAAAACGAACGGATACATGGCATGGTAACGAATGGCACGGAACAGAATGTTTAAACCATACGGGCGTGCCACCGCCTCCTCAACGCATTTAATACGGTGTACCGTCGGAGTCGTGAATTTTCAACCCTGTCATCCCGCCCGCGTCGTGTTCCGCATTACGTGCAACCATGCATCCGCACTTGTTTTCCAAGAGAGCAATAAAATCGCGACACTGTCGTTGCCACCGTAAACTGCCTCATTTCATACAGTGGCCATTAAACGAGGCCTATGCCATTTCATTTATTTATTTATATATTTAGTTGGTTAGTTTTTTTTTTCCCCCGGTTATTTTGCCACCCCCACCAGTGTAATTGTTGTAATAGCGGATGTGGCGGTCGCGTCGTCCCTCTCGTCATTTTTCAAGACCCTTTTTCATATGGTAACCAGGAGAATTAATTCATTACCCCCACGAGAAGGTGCTACCTGATAAAATGAAATTTATATCTGACTCCCCGAGGGGAAACACGACGGATGCGTTATTCGGTACGACTCACGGACTGATCAATTACCGGCTAAACGACCGAGTGTCGCTATAACTCGCGCCCTTTTTTTTTCCTTTCTTTCTATTTGAGTTCTTGTTTTTTTTTATCTCTCCTTTTCATTCATCCATTTATATTTGTTTTATTCATTATTCATGCCATTGACTTTATTTTTATTGCCCCCCCCCCTCGCTCTCTCTCTATTTCTCTCTCCCCCAGGCACTCGAAAACCGACGCGAAATAATTTTGTTAGTCCAGACAGGTTTTGCATCATTCGGTGGGGGAGCAAATCAACGGTAAAATCATATACCTCGCCAATCATTAATGGCTGTCGATTTGTTGGAATGACCTGAAAATATATATGTATGTGAAGCTGTATATGTATATTATGTTGAAACGTGGGGAATTGAAATCGACGTGGACGCTACGAATTTACATCGGCTAGCGTCCACCAATCATCGATGAGTGGGAGACCGGCGGACAAATGGACAGAAAGCGGGAGAGAGTGGGAGAGAAAACGCGAGAGAGAGGGAGCGCGCGAAACCAAATGGAGGAAAAAAACATTGAAAAAAGAGGGGGAGGGGGGGAGAAAAAAAAAGCAGAGGTAGAATCGTGCGGTTCTGACCAAATCCACAGTAGTGTGATGGTCCGCGGACAGTGATAAGCCAATAAACGCCAGCGATTATTTTGTGCATGATTTGTAGTCACGAGGATATTAGCTTTACTATTCGACAAAATAACACATACTCCGCTGATGTACAGTTATGCCTTTCTGTCCTGAGATAATCGTAAACGAGGGATTCATTTACCGCACATTATGCTGATACTCAGCGATATTAATGGGCATTTTGAAATAAACGGTGGTAATAATCATTCACCGGGCCCATGTGATAATTAAGAGAATGACTTTCAGCTGAGTTTAATGTATGTTTAGTGAAGGAAAGGAAAAAAAAATTAACACTTTTATTTTCAGATAAACCTTCCCCGCATTTTCTTTTCTCACCTCCTTTATTTTTCCTCATCACATTTTTTTTATCTCACGTTTTTGCCTTCTCTCGCCCACACCCCCTCCCCCAACCTCTATAACATACCCAGACTGAGTGTATATAGCGGGTGAATGGGTGTTGGTAGCCGTCGGACCGACTCGCGGAAACTTGTACCTCAACGTTCCTGGCAACTCGGAAGCCTTATTAATTGTCGGCACTTAAGAGTTTCATTAAGTCGCGACTGCTCGATCACCGCCTCTCTTGCTCGCTTGTGCTTTTCACTCTACCACCTCCAGTTCACCCCACAGCTCTCACCCTCCCGCACGCGTTTAGCCCAACTGGTGTCCCTCTCCTCACTATATCGACCCTTTTGGGACAACCACATTCATATTGTACATGTGGCTTCAACACACCCACCGATAACTCCCACCAGACTATTATACATATTGTATAAATTTCCTGTCATCTCTCGACACATTTTTAAACTCACTAAATGCGATTTGGGGGCTTGAGAATTATGGAATTTCATGTTTCACTGATAATGCTGGGAAAAATCAAAATTTCTGGCACGTCTGGAGATCTCTTGTCAAAATAACTTCGTCACAAAATTCTGGGCCCCATAATTCAATTCAAAATCATAATTATTTACCCCTCAACTACTGTCAATGTTCTTTTGTTGCAAAATATTCAACAATTCCTGAAATAAATCAATCGATAAGTCAGTAAATAAATAATAATCTCTCGGCTTTCTACAATATAATATTGACGACAATCCCCGTCAAATAGTTTATTTATCTCCTGTTCTTCTACGCAATCAGATTTTAATAAAAATATTTTTGTTGCAGTCATGGTGGGAAGTAATTTTTGAAGAGGTTATTTTGCTCTCAAGTGATTTTCATCCCACAATTTGAGACCGTTTAAATATTTTAATTCCCCGTTTTATTTTCCGATTAAATAAATACTCGGCGCAGTGTTACATTTTTTTTTCTGATAAATTAATTTTCGGGGAAAAATTCTAATAATTTGTAACGAGGCAATTTGTGCGCTATAATCAGAGCACTTTCTCACGCTTGATTTACCAATGGGGGGGTAATAAAAATCTGAAACAATGCCTCTCGGTATTTAATTTTCCAACGCGAATTCGTATAAATTGACTCGATCATCAGAGCTTATACTTATTGTAGTTAAAATGTGAGGGAATTTCTATCTCCAAAGTGGAGAGATGGTGGAAAACTCTCGGTGGATGGATATCGATAACCCGAATTCCAGCGTTATAAATCGAGCGACGCCCCGTAGAACGTGATATACGAACAGTTTAAGGGTAACGGACGTTATTGGAATTTACTGGGCCGAAAATTGGGATGCGCTAAACCAGCTGCCTTCATCTCCCTCGATTCATTCCCTCCCACTCCATTCGTTTGAAACTTTCTTCTTTCACGTAGACTTGTACCGCCTCCACGTGTTGTTTCGGTTTTTTAATTTTTATTCAACAATGACGTCGACTTTGATAACTTTTTTACTTGCCACTGATATTACATTGTTGATTTTATAATTGCCCGACCCCCGGCAAATAACAAACGAGTTAATTAGCGAGTCGCGAAGGTATAGCGCGTTGAGTGGAATAACTGGCATTACGTCAGACACTTGATTAAACAGTTGTGAGATAGTCAATATTCAAATGCTACTGGCTTATTTTCTGAGGCTGTATTTTTACTATCAGAAATTATTCCACTCCCTCACCGACACCCGTTCATTTTATGGCTGTTAGGAATTTTAAACTCCAGAATGAATTATTCCCAGAATTTTCACTCTGTTTGCCAGCGTTTCGAGTGGTAAATCTCACTCCTCATCAGGCCACTTAACGTATTTTCATCTACATAATAAATAATCCTGAGACAATTTCAATAATGAATTGAGTCATTATTTATGCCTGTCGAAGGATCGATAAAAACTTCACCTTAAAAATCGAAAATTTATCCCCCACCCATTTCCCAATTGAAGATTTTAAGAGAAATTATTTTAGTAAAAATTACCATTCGATTTTACAATCGTTTAACAATTTCGTAAATTCGTATTCACACGGGATAAACAAAATTAAATGAGAATCAATTTTTTTAAGGAGTTGAAGAATTTTAATTTTCCCCAGGCGGTTAAAATGATTTTTCTCCTCGTGCGTGTTTCCTCGTCAAACTATTCGCCAAATTAAGTTCCACTGAATTTTGTTATTAATTGTACTTAGTTTAGGTACTAAGTGATGAATTAATTCAATTCGGAAGCAGTTATACAGGCTGATTCCCCAGCATTTTATCGAGTCGTTACTTTTCCTAATTATTCACCAACTCCATCAGAACAATTTCACCCAAAATAGTTCCAATTTAAGTTGAGTTAATTCAATCAATGGATCATACACTCTGTAGCCAATTTTGTTACGTTAATTTGGGAGAAGTAATTCAATTAGCGGTATTTTTTTTCCCCCGCACAGAGGGGGGGTTTTAAAAATTGATATAGCTCACCGGTGGAATATTATTGGCTGTACAATGTTCCCCAAAGCATCTATCAATGTTGTGGAAGATGAAGAGGAAGAAGAAGGAGAAGAAGACGGCTCGTGTTCAACGAGGTTATATTCAACGAGGTGGAACTATCAGGAGTCAGGTGCCCGTTGATGTGAATGAGGCGTGGCATCGTAGTCGAGACCAGTTTGACGTACTATGAAAGCCGAGTCAAGCTTGCGTCGCTAACAGGCCATTGAAGAGTTGACAAAAAAAAGAAAAAAAAATGCGGAAAAAAATTGGCAAAGAAAAAAAAATGGACAGCCCCAACCCGATTTCCTAACAGCCGCCGTAATACCTTTAGAAACGATATGAGTAGAGGTAAAAATGCGCCCGGCTCGTCTTAACGATTATCTTTACGATTTTGTTAAGCGACTTGAGCTTTATAACCTACCGCCCGTTGAGCTGTAATGAAACATTTTAGCTGTCTACACCCGAGAAAAATGAACTGTTCGAGGCAGTCTATCTCCAATGTCCATATTACGAACAGTCATCATCACTTTGCCATTCCACGGCCTTAGTCATAATAAAATAATAATATTTTGTTATTCCAAAAGTAAAATGTCATTTCATTTTAAATCAGCCGGTCAACTGTGAATTTTGGTTTATTTCAATTCTCCGTAATTAATTATTGCCGCTGAGAGCTCGTGTTTGTTGTAAAAATTGAGTCATTATTTACCACTGAAGCACCAGACAACAATCGATTTTTTAAACATAATAATATAATAATAATTTGTAACCTCAAAGGAAAATTTTATTTTGTTTTACAACAGCAGGTCAGTTGTGAATTTTGTTTATGTAAAGGCTCAGTAATTAATTATTACTGTTGAGAGCTCGATTTTGTTGTAAAAATTTATTCAATATTTATAGCTACAACCTCGGATGCAAGTGGAATTTTTTCGGTGATTTGTGAAATATTTTTACACAACTCCCTTTACCGCCAGTGCATATTACCATAGGCTCGCATCCGAAAATCCAATCAAAACAACTCATAAAATTATTGAGCAATACCGTAAACGCAACTCGAGTCGATTATATCGATAGTAATCGAGGCATGAAGAGTTTTGTTACCAAATCCCAAAATATTATTATATTATTATCGGCATAATGAGAGTACGTTCATTGAAAGGGGATTATAAATTCACCTACGAAGTGGCAAATTGGTCAACAGTGCTCCCAGTGGTGGCATTTGCAGAGCAATTAGTCCTCCCAAAGAGTAAACATGTCCGCCAAATGATATTTTTTCCTAATTTTAACCAGCAAAATCACTCCCTCACAAGCAGCCAAACCCTCTCGGTACAGCCC
This sequence comes from Psyttalia concolor, assembly GCA_030522845.1. NCBI lineage: Eukaryota > Metazoa > Arthropoda > Insecta > Hymenoptera > Braconidae > Psyttalia > Psyttalia concolor. The sequence goes on from JAPYZM010002324.1 coordinate 11,190, forward strand.
AACGAGATCTCGTTGGTTGTTTCTATTGGATTTTCGTACACGGCTCTATAATAATAGGTCCTCCCCGTTAACATTGCGGCCGGTATAATATTCTTCCTGTTATACACTGAATTCAGCATATGTAGGTATGGTAAACGCGGCGCACGGACGAATGAATTATCGCCCGTGCAACTGGAAAGTTCTCAATTTCCATTGACCCAAGCGATCGGGCTAGAAAGCGATAGGTCATTTCTAACACGATCGCTGCGTAGATCGAAATCTGCTCAATTCTCACACTTTGTCCCGCATGATTTTCCATTTACCCGGCAAAATTCGCGCGACATATTGAATGAAACTTCATGAGATATTGCTTCATCCAAACTGTGACTTTTTATGAATGGTCGGAGTTGAGAGAGAGAGGGAGATCGCGGGGGGCAAAAAAGGTCGGAGGGATGGGGGTGGGGAGGGAAAAAAAAATAAAGAAAGAAAAATAATGATGAAAAGTGCAGGAAAATGACTGAGAAAAAGGTTGGAAATTGAGGTGGGTCGGGCGTGAAGCCGCTGGCGCTTCATAGCCTCTTTTTACCCCCAGTGCAGTCCCTCTCTTCTGCACATTGTCCCCACGCCGATATTGAAATCAACGGCCGTAAAGGCGTGAAGAGGAAAATAAGAGAAAGCGAAGCTTCGGGAGAGAGGGAGTGAGAGAGGGTCTGAAAAAAAGGACAAAGAATAAGTTTAGTGGACGCCAGGGCCAGGCCAGTATCTAGTCTGTTGGCCGACGGTAGTGGGAGAGGAACAAGAGGAACCAAAGAGAGGAAACTAGATGGAACCAAGCGAATCGGCTACAGTCTCGAGTGGATAATGAAAGGCGCTCGGACCAGAGTGTAGACTAGAATATGAGCTAGAATGAGAGGTGAATACTGTGCTCTCTGTGTCCGGAACATGCGAGACGTGCGAATGAAAGATGGAGGACGAGGAAAAAGGGGGGAGGCAGAGAGAGGGAGTGGGAGGGGGGGGGGGTGGGGCACGCAGATGAGAAGTTCACCGGGGATTAGTTATAGGAAAAGGATGAACGGATGTGGGGGAGGCGGGCTGCCTCGCAAAGGGTGCAAAAGGGTTGAAGGAGAAAAGGAGTTGGCGAGGGAGAGAGGGGGGGGGGGAGGGCAGGGGATGGATGGATAGCTCTAGCTGACGCTCACACGGTTTTGTTCGAAATTACTCCACCCCAAACTCTGGCACGTCGGCGTACCACCATCTACCACCGCTATTTAATTAATAGCTAGCAAGCGTTTGTTGTTTACGGAATTTTACCCCTGATTTTCACCGAGCCGGTTAATTAGAAAATTATGGAGGCACCCACGTTGACGAGTGATGTGACGATGTGCTCTGCTTCAGCGGTGAAACGCGTTCAACGGTATACCCCAGTGGAATTCAGGGGGAGAGGGTCCATGAGTATTAATCATTGTTCAACTTTTAGTGTGTGCGATATGAAAAGAGATGATGTAAAATTGCTGGCTAATATTGGCTGTTATCGGCATTGAGCTATCAACATTTTTAACATTCTCAAATGGTGACTCAGTGAGCCACCTGCAACCTGTGGGCTTTATTGTAGATTAACTCGACGACGTGACATGCAAAGTCGTTTAAGGGATTTGGCCCCAAAGTTTGTTCATAAGAATTCGAAATTGTCGGTATTTTATAAGTTGAGTTTCTCAACCAGAATTTGCAATTATACTAATGCATAAGCGCAGGAGGATCGGATGTAATGTCGTCAAATGTAAGTCCCTCGTTTCAAGTTTTCTTGGGCTGTTAAGGTCTTTAATTGCCAGTCATTTTTGTAATTCACGAGTAATTACTTGCCAACAGAACAAGCCACCACTTTTCCGTAAATCAATTATCGCGAGACTAATTACCCCAGTGGACGCAATCCTCGATGCTACCTAGATAGGATCGTGGGCGTTGTTCGTGTCGGACGCGTGAAAATTATGAGCACTCCAGTGATGACCCCTCCTCTCAGCTCCATTCACTCGCACCAGCTATTTGACCTCGGCAATGCAAAGAAAAATACACACGTGGAGAAATATTTGTGGAAAATTGAGTCAATGATTCTCGTGACTTCTGTTGAATTTTTTCCTCATTGCAATTAAATTACGCGATTTTTTCGCAATCTTTTGGTGACGAGCTGGGGAATTTGCCGAATATTCCGGATTTATTCTCTTCAATTGCCACAGAAATTTACTGAAAGCAATTCACGCCATCAGATTACGTGAGTTCTACCGTAATTTTCATTGAATATATCTCTCCCCGTATTTTCTTCACATGATAAATCATGTTTGCATACAATTTGGATAGTTTCTCGGGTAAATATCAACGTTCTTCACTCAAAGTGCCTACTAAAACATAAAGTCGAGGGTTTTTGATGTAGCACAAGTATCATAGAAAATATTTTATTACCGAGTACGCGCGGATAGCGAGTAGGGGCTGTTCTTTTCATCAATGAAGCCATCCAATCTGAATGAAGTGTCAAGTGTATTCGTAGTAAAAATAAAAACATGGCTCACTTAGCTTGCAGCGAGATTACACGAGCCATGCGCGCATGAAACCCCGTGTGAGATGGCAGTGAATTTGCGTTCAGATAGAATGTATATTCCCTTCTATTCACCCTCCCTCTTTCCTTTCCATTTTTCTGTACATATATGTATACATACATTGTCTATCCACAGGTCATGCAAAGTGGCTGCTAGAGGAGAATCCCTCACTTACGGGGACGTTCGGCGTTTTACGCGTACGTGCATATAACGGAGGTAAAATTGGCCTCTCCAAGTCGTGACAACAATTTTCCAGGATATAGAATTTTTAACGTCTATATACACAAAAGAGGTACCTTCGATCCAGGCATTACGGTTTATCTCGTAACTCCTGGGTAGCTTAGCATTACAATTTTTTGTGTATCTGTTTTTTTTTTTCTTTTCATTCCACCCGGAAAATGATCTATTTTGGTGGTAAGAATAGTTGAACTTTTGAATAATTCAGGGGAGAATTTTCAATGCGTCGATGTGGCTTTTTTTTTTTCTCT
>JAPYZM010002325.1:0-16352 GCA_030522845.1 Psyttalia concolor
GAGAGCAAACAGCTGAGACCTCCCTCGTGAAGTAATACTTAACGGTGGTGCCGCGAGGGAAAGTAGGGTCGAACGATTACCGGGGTCAAGCGGTTTTAGCGGGTGCGGGCCCCACACACGGTGTGACAGTCGATACGATTGTCCACTATGGTGCGGTTAGTTACATTTAGCCCCAAGAGCCCGAGGGGGGAAAAAAACACACACACACACACACAGACAACTTCATAAAAAACATCGGGGAGTGTTCCAGAGGTCATGAATAGTCGAGATTTCATGAAATTATAAATTTCGATTATCGGGGTGAAACAAATAACTTCCTATTGGAAAGTTAAAAAGTCTGAGATGGAAAGCACATTTTCGAAGAGTATCACTAATATAAGAAACGAATTACATCTGCTAGGACTTGACTTAGCTCCACCCAAACTGAAATCATTCACTATTGAAGGAAAAGAATTGTAAAGAATGTAATTTGGGAAAACCAAAACCCTTTTTTTTTTGTATTTTGGGATTTTTGGTTTTGTATTTTGGGAATGTATTTTGGGATTTTTTTGTTTTTATAATTATATTCTGGCTCTTCTCATCCTTTCGGCTAATTGGCGCTATTCAATCCTATGTATGCGGCTGTGGATTGTACACTGTACCGCATATCCATTCGTATAGAAAATAGAATTTGGCATGGGAAACCACAGGAAGCCCTGCCGGTACGGCAGTCGCTCTATTAGCAACTGCCTACTCGCCGGAGCCTCCGATTGAAAAATTCGCATCTGCCGAGACTTGAACGCACAACCTATGGCACACTAGGCTCGCACCTAGCCACTTCAGCCACCGATGTCGATGATAGTTTAATTCGGCAAGGTTTTCCTGCATGTACTGGAATTTTTTCCTCCTGTAATTTCTAGAGACATCTGTTTTATTTGTTCCCAGGAAGCCTCGGGCCATTACACCTCGAAAGACATGCGATAATGTGCCAGAATCGGTTGACAGTGACAAACCCAAATGTTTCCTCGGGTTCATCACTATAGAACCACGAGTGGTCAAAGAAATCTATGACCCTTTGTTTCTCTAAAAAAGCTCAGTCTCAATATAGAATCATCGAATAGTGAGGTCATCCCGATTTTCCACTGAAGCTGTCCTCCCTCCAAAACCATCGGTATTTTGGAGACATCTTTCACCACTTCTACTTGGCCACTATTGGTCACTAGAATTTTTTTTACTGGGATTCGTTGAGCGCTAACACCTAGGCTGCTTAGCAACTCGATCCCCGCGTATCCATCGAAGATACAAGAGGGCCCTTCAAATGTATTATCCTTCCCTAGAAAATTATCTAGACTTTTTCGATGTAATATTTTGTCGCAATGAGTGTGCCGAAAAATATGAATTTATAATGGAAACAAACTAAAAAAATAATTCAAGGCTGGTAAAGAGCGTTTTTACTTCATTATTTCGTAGTAAGTTTCATACAAGTGAATAATAATTTTGTGATTTACGTATGAGTGTAGCCATCAGCCGCGGACTTTTTGGGGGGTGCCGGCATGGTGGAATAACTTCGTAATAAATCCCAGTTTGCACTTCATATAGGCACAAAATCACAAAAAACGCTCCTTACCGGGCTTTGTGCTATTATTAAACATATTATAAAAATATTCACCACGTAATATTACAGCGCAATTTGTATGTGATCAGCTGTCAATTTATAGGGTTTTTGTAGGAATAAAAAACAAATGACAACCGTAAACTAAAAAAATTCTGGGCAATGTTACTAAATCCCTTTAAAATGACAGCTGATCATATAAAAATTTCGATGTATTATTACGTGCTGAGATACAATTCTTTCGGTGTGAGAATATTTTTATATTATATTTAATAATAGTACGAAGCCCAGTAAAGAGCGTTTTTTCTGATTTTGTGCCTATATGAAGTGCAAAATGGGATTTATTACGAAGTTACTCATCCCTCCCGGCACCCCCCGTAAACTCCGTGGCTGATGGCCACACTCATAGGTAAATCACAAAATTTTTATTTATTTGTACGAAACTTACTACGAAATAATAAAGTAAAAACTATCTGTACCGGCCTTCAATTATTTTTTAAGGTTTTTTTTTCTCTATAAATTCATATTTATCATCATTGCGACAAAATATTACATCGAAGAAGTCTAGATAATTTTCTCAGGAAATATTATATATTTGAACGCAGATAACGATCGGAAACATAATCGATCCAAACCTTAAACGAAACTGTTTTGAGCTCTTTCATCACCTGACGACTGAACTCCAGGGTGAATTTTAGTTCGGGCGTTGCTAGTACGATAGAGTTGGGAGGTAAGCCAAACAGCACATTCCGCCTCGTAGTTCGTTTGGTTCTTTTCCGAGGCTAGTCCCCTTTTCAGAAATCGCCATTCTTCAGTCATCTCGAGGATATTCACCTCTTCCACTCGGTGACTATCTCTCCGATCCGAGATCTTTGGCGGTGTGGGTGAAATTTTTCCGCCTACACTGCCGGCGTCTCGTCTTTTGGACTGCCCTTTGGGCGACCGGGGATGTGTAGCCCTTAGGTTTCGCAACCATAATAAAATACAACCTTTTATACCGTGCCGAACCGAAACGTCTGCCCTACACAATCGCAATTTGTCCAAATCAACAAGGGTCGGGTACCTCTCCCTGTCCCCTTTTCTCTGAAGGAGCGTCACGTCCTTGAAGAGTGTGGTCTACTTCAGCGCCCGCAATTTTAAGCTTGTCGTAAATAACTCTTACAGTCTTGAGAGTCTTCCGACCCTTTTGTGGTTTGCTGTCCCTTTGCCCGTGGTAGCTTGACCGACTAGGGAAACTGGTGCATACCGTATGTTCTGTCCGCGGGGCAATTCGCCACGGCAGTTTGGAACCAGTTTCTCCTGACGTAGATCGTGCCTCTACAGGTCTTTCAGCTACGAATCGGGGTGGCGAGTATACCCGCTGACGTACTTGGGCAACATATTGTTGTACACGTACGTCAGCTGCTTCCACTCCGGCCATCTCGGCAGGGTGCGTCCAATGAGACCGTTTATATTTACCATAAACTTTACCATGAATTCGTCTGCGCCAGGTCGACGGTTCGAAATCTCTCAACGTAGTGCCTGCTGAAAATCCAATGCTCCGAGTCGTTCTTGGAGAGCATGGTGCGTATCTTCCCATGAAAAGACCTCCATGTAGCGGTACCACGCAAGGGTATTCCCTTTGAGGACCCCTCGCACAATTTTTAGGAAATCGCGTCATCTACCGCAGTGATGCGATACGTCGTCCTCCAATTAGCCGGAGAACGTGACGCCCCACCTCGACAGATGGTCCAGGGCTTTGCCGGAAGTCTTATAATGTTCTTTCGACCCTCTGCTTCGTGTAGCGGTCGCACTGTTACTAGTTTACTTCAAATATTAGAAAAAAGGTTGACCCTTTGTGATGACTGGGCCGTAACTAACTAGTACACGTAGTAACCGAGTTTTTAGAAGGTGGGAACTGATTGCGTGGGATAAAACACTAAAGTTTACCATGGATTGTCTAACGTAGGAGTCAGAAAGAGATCACAGTTTGAGAAAGATACCCCATATTACCCTTTTGTTAAGGATAAGAAATTTATTTAACCGATAATTGGATTTGCAGAAAAGATCCAAGATAACACCGAAGAATACATGAAATGAAGGAGATAAAAATAAAAGGACAGTGTAATTTCTATTGTGCTTCGACTGACGGCTGTTGAGAATGCAAAAGGGGAGGCTACGATCACTCAGGTGTGAAGTCTCTGGATGTAAGTAGACTCCGTTGAATCTGATGGGGTTGGCCGATGCGAGAGCTCAATGGTGTTGAGCGTATTGGTCCTGATGCTGACGGAATTCAGATGAGTGAGACAATATTGATAAAATTATCAATTGTCGTCGATGAGTAGTGGGCCCAGTTGGTTTGACAGGGAGGTCAGGTTTCCAGCCGTGAAACTTAATGTCGAGAATAGTACGTAGATTTTCAAGGTTTAAAAATCCTCCCTTGTAGGGTAATGGATTAATAACTCATTGCAAATAATGAATTTTAAGAGTCGTAGCCATGTTGACTCCCGCAGAATTTCGTAATGGAGACTTTCACTGCTCAGGTGAAAGATGAACAAAGACAGGTCGATAGGTCTGCTAGCGTGGACGTAAAATATAACTGTCAAATCCCGATTCTGGAAACTCAGCAAACAAATTCGTAATAAAGACTTTTACTGCTGCGTTGAAAGACGAAGAAAAACGAGTCGACAGGTCTTCTGGCCTGGACGTAAACGATAACTGCCAATTCTCGATTCTGGAAGCTCCACTCTATTTGTCAGAGTCCGTTGATAAGTTGAGATGATTGGCGACGAGCCAAATAATAAATTAAAGCTGACTGGTAATTCAGCTCAGAAAATCGGTTATACCACGGGGGAGACTTCTCATGACGATAGTCTGGTACAATTTCTCTGGCACAAAACCTCTGGCGCAAATGCTCTGGGAATAAATTCTCTGCTACAAATTCTCTCTAGTACAAACTGTTATACAACCATTTCTCTGATACAAAACTCTCTGGTAGAAATTATCTTTCGTACAAAACTCTCTGGTACAAATTCTCTCGTACAATTTCTCTGGTGCAAACCTCTAAGACAAATTTCAGGAACACTGACTGGAACTAACTCGACTGCTTCAACTGGTTCAATTATTGAGTGCGTATTTGCCGATGAGTTAAGATAATGGGCCCCAAAGAGTCCAGTAATGAGTCGAAGCTGACTGGTAACCCAGTTGAAAAGGTCGCTTATACCACAGGGGATGACTTCTGAGTACAACCTCTGGGGTGTACTCTTGACTGGAACTGGTGCTGAAGCTGGTACTCAGGGACTGTCTCTCGGGAACGAACTCGCTTGAAGAAAATTTGGACAACCACTACTCGAACAAAATTTGGACAACCACTACTCGAACAAAATTTGGACAACCACTACTGAGTGCTGGGAAAAATCCACCCTCTTTTATACTAATCAGCCCTCTAAACTCCTATGCTTCTGTCTCCCTTCTACTCGTTCGATTAGGTTTAGCCATAAGCGTCTTTTTCTTACACACGGGTTCAGAAGGAAAATAGAAACACGCCAGGTGTTTCTCGAAGACGACATTTGTTCTAACGTTTTTTTGGGGTGACTCATTTGGTATGTTTCGATATTTGAAGTGACTCATCCCAGCTCATAAAAGTGAATGTTTTAATTGAATTTAATGTCTGCAATAGGCGCCGAGTTTTCCGCAATTTCAATTAGGAATGAAACACCATATGTCGTTTGCTTCTCTCCATTCTTGGTTTGTTTTATTTGACAGGGCGGTTTCGGCTCTTTTCCTTATTAGCTCCTTGTTGGGTACCTCTTGCCCCTTCCATAGGTAAATGCTGCATCAGGTGCCCGGCGTAATTGAGCCCAGTATTTTCATTTCGCTTAATATTCAAAAAGGATCTCTTTTCATCTCCCATGAGCGCAAACTCATGAAGTGCGTTAATATTACTAATTTTCTTCTATTTTTAACGGACAAAATTGTCGTTAACGGCGGTGTCCACAACATTCGCTTGATACCGAAGGTTCCCTATAACGTCCTCTCCGGCATTCATAATCGTAGTAGTGCCGTTTGTGAGTCTATTCCTCTGAGTCTATTCGCTCGGAAAACTACCTAAGATGTCGCCTTGAAACCTTGTACTGCGACTCTCGAGAAATCTCTGGGATGTTAGGCCTCTGCCTGCCCAACTATCCTCTTACCTTTCGACTCAATTTTTGGAACTGCGCGAGGATTTCTTCTACCGTGGGGGTAGCTTGGGCCAACTTCATTACCGGAATTGCATGCACTAGCATGTAGTTCCACTAGCATTACGGCTAGAGTTTTGACTAGCTTTTAGCCTCCCTATGTTTCGGTGGGGGTATCCGGCGATCTCTGTATCTTGAGCCTATGCATCTCCTTGGTGGGGACTCCCAGGGGCGTCATCCTCGAATCATCGCGGCATGGTGCACCTGCGTGACTCGTTTGTTTGGAGTGTACTGGGAGGGAAAACTTTTCCCAGTGCACTCTTGTTCAGAGAGCCCTCTCCTCTTCCTCTAGGGAGGCCTCGTAGATTCTTTCGCTCCAGATTCCTCACCACTCTCTGTGGTTGGAGTTTTCTCAGCCTGTTCGGTCAGAGTGTTCTTTCTGACCCCTCTCTGCGAGTCAAGCTCGGGTCCTTTCAGTCTCGGGGGGTTCTTACTTCCTTTCTCTCTGTTGGGTCTCTGTTGCTCTTCATTGCTAGGTGCCATTTTGACCCTTACCACTGTTGTTGCCGTTGCCGGCACTAGCATGAGCATGGGCTTTTATATCCATTTTCCAGGAGTGGGATGTCTCGCCCCACCTGTTGGCGTCCCGACGCAATCTTTTCGCCGTATTGCCGGGGGCCCAAGCAATTATCGAGAGTCCTACTTTACAGTAGACCCCTCTTTTCTTTGCCTATCTTACTTCATTTGCAGTTTTTGGTGGGCTGCGTTGCCTTATTCGCGTCCCCCCATCCTGTCCCTTGGCAGTCTCCACTGCCTTCCTGGGAAACAGTATGAGGGAGCTGGACAGGGGAAAGGGGGAGGGGGAGGGAGGTTCGTTCTCTCAAGGCCATTGCGTCTACGCTTTTGCAGTGCTCGTTTTCCACTTCGAAAAGACGAAAATTCCTTATCTATTGGAAGAATTTCTCAACTTTCTCTCGGGTTATCTTTGAAGTCGATTTTCCTTATCCATTTCTGGATATGTGTTACCCCATTAGCGCGGTCCTATGTTGGGTGCTATTTTGACGGAGATTTTTCCGGATTTCTCACCCAAGATAATGATCCAAACATTGTTTGCCACCGGCCCAACTGCTCTTTGTTGGGCGCCAGCCAAACCATTTCGGCAGGTATGACAAAAACCGGCCTCTGAGGACTTTTCGTCTTCTCAAAGGACTTCACAGTCGAGCGGGTGAGGTCCAGCAGGAGTATTCATCATTTTGAGCGTCACTCATGAGCCGTTATTCCAGGCCGTGAATCATACTGTTTAGTATGATGATTCACTGGGATAATATCTCCGAGGACTTCTCAGCCCGGCGGAGAGACTTCTACGCCAGGTTATTTCTAACCTGGAGGAGGTTAGGGCTAACGGAGAATCACCTGAGATCTCTGAGCGTGTGGAAAGCTGCAAGGTTGACCCGACCACAATTACCAGTGGCGGTTCGGTCATTGCCCGCCGCGGCCACGGCGCACATTAATTCGCGGATGTATGACCGGTTCTACAGGTTATTTGTCATCCTCTGCAGGTCCACGGGCCCATAATCCACAGAGCCACTGAGCCTCGACAGATGCCCTAGACTCGAAACCGTAACTTGGAGTTTCCTGGTAAAATAACATTTGTGGTCGGTACTGGTCGATGTACTCATGCCATTGCACGACCAAACCGTTCGAGTTTATGGCTACCCCAAGTCTTCCTGTTCTTCGCTTGCCCTGTTTGGACATTGGATCATTTCGATTCACTTCAGTCCGTACAGTCAATATTCGTTAAAAGACCATTTTTATTGCCTAACTGTACTTCCAATTGTAGTCTAAGACTTGAGTTGGCCTCGTCGTTGCTCGCTTGGCAAACCCTGCACTGCCCGTATATTCTCGAGCGCAAAGTTGCCAGAAGGCTCTCCCCTGGTCCACTCGCTGCTTGAGATTGTCACGAGAGTCGCTAACACCGCTCGTCAAATTTCTACTACGAGACTACTCGTCTGGTGAGCACTGTGCTAGGCTTCGCCTACCGCGGTCAAACAATATACATTAAAAAAAATAGTCAGTTTAGGGCAACCTAGGCATGTATAATCTCATCAGAACATATTATTCGAGAAACTTATAAAAAGGCAGAGCCTAATTTCTCAAATATTTAGAAATATCAGAAAATTATAAACAAGGCGGCGGTGAGATCATGGCACGAGCGCTCGAGGATTAATGATCTACGTGCGGTGAATTTAATGATTGGACATTTTATCCTCTTTCGTGCTTTGTTGACTCGGAATGATGATCCTTTCCCGTGGTGATTACTCCTGTCTCATTTCCTCCGCTATGCACTTGTACTTCTTAATCCTTAAAAAGTGTCTGTGAGAATGTTTTCAATTTTCTTGTTGTTGAAAAACATATTTATCATGTTTGGGGAGTTAGTTATTACAAAACAATAATTTCTGAATACATGGCCTTCGTAGATAAAAAAGGAAATGAATAACAATCTAGGTTACGTTCGAAACGAGGTATAACCAGGCTTTAATCCATGAAGAAATATCTGACTGAATAACCGTTTTCAGAAAAATATCGCGCATCCATTTACGTTGTGTTCGGGTATATATATTTTTCTTTGCCACTGTTGTTTCTATCGTGGTGTCGAAGGTGACAGAGTAAATTATATCCCGAGATCACATAATACGTTTGAATAATTGCACGCAAAATCTTTCTACAAAGACAGCAAGCAAATGTATTCATTTTTATCATCACTTTTGCTTCAGATCATCAACTTCCATTCGTCTTGAATAAAGGTCGTGTCTGTAAGTTTATTTCTTTGTTCATTCATAATACATTTTTGATAAAAATTTACAACCTGGCTTCAAGAAAGCCGAAATTGAGGTATTAAGAAAATTATACAATTAGAGTATCAGAAGAGAAAGTGAAAGAAAGAGGAGAACAATTAATCATTAATTCATTGGATGTAGAACTCTTGGTAAATTCTTTCTGCACCCGAATACAATGGCCAACTCATTCCTCGAAATTTCCCTATTAGAAAAATAATCATGAAATTGAAAACAAAAAATCATCCGATAGAGAAAAAAAATTCAGAGAGATTCAAATTTACCCCATAGAGTGTCGTTCTGATATATCTACGCGGTCGTGAATATTCTAGTCCCTCGGATGGCGAAGCCCAAAAGCAATTTCGTCGTTGGGTAAATCGAACGGAAGCCCCTGGTATCTACCCTCTCCCCGAGTTCCCTTTTCCCATCGCTGCAAGCACTCGGACATGAGCCTTTTACTTTGAACGATAATGTACGAGAAAAATATCGATATCTATTTTACTCTCACACGTACCTCCTATTTCCATCTTTTCTCCCTGTTGCTTTTTTTTTATTTATTATTTTGCATAAAAAAATACGAGCTGAAGCCCTCCCGGAAATTGGAGAGATTTTGCGCGACTTGCGATCATATCGGCGATAGTTTACTACATTTTTCATTTAAGTTCCTAGAGATTTATCATCGCTTTTATGCTCGCTTTCCTTCACTCGACTTTATATTTTCAGATTTTTTTGGATTGGAAGAACTCGGACCGCGGGGCGCGAGGTGGAAGAAGGGGGTGACAGGGGGTAGGTACCCTACTTCAAATTACGTTGGGCATGCCGAATACCGTATGCCTTATCAGGGCCGCATAAACGCTAGATGAGGCCATACTCCATCCGGCAAGCCGAATACAATGCGAGTCTTGTTTTTTCTTAGCCATGCCGGATGAGCAATTTTTTTAATCTCTCAAAAAATATGAAAGTAGATTAAATTATTCATAAAAATAGAATTACCAGTTTTTGCCACTTCAGGATTCATCTAAGTTCAGTGTGGCAAACCCAATTCGGCCCTGATCAATTCCAGATGAGGCATGCCGTGAGGACATGGAGAAATTTTTGCGGGGAAAAAATATTGGAATGGAAGATCAAAGGAGAGAGGAAGTTGGAGGGAGAGTGGAATGATTAGTGAGAAAATTATAATTATTGACTAATTATCGTCATTTCAATGGTATGAGTGATTGGGAGTACTACTGCCGGAGTGGAAATTTGACTCAAGCCGTGAACAAGTTCGGATCAAGTCACACTTGATGTCAGATCAGGTGCTGATCCAGTTGTATCATCAAACCCGATCAGTTATGTTAAGGCTTGAATATATCAGGACTTGATTGGACTTGACGGATAAACCCTATAAGTTCTAATCCTATGCGCTAATCACTGGACTACCCGGGTTAAATTATATCCCTCTTTGGAAGCTCTTTCAATTAATTTTTGGAAGTTTCTTCAACAGATTATCTCAAATATCTTTTTGGGTCACCAAAAAGATCTTTAGAAAACTATAATGTGTTTGTGCGGGACCAAAATCTTCGTTTCTTGTAGTCGTTCTGAGCAATGAACCTACAGGTACCTATAGGTACTGAAGTATTTTGCAGATCAAAAAGTTATAAAAATTTTATTTTCACTGAACGCTCCTTTTCTGAACTTGATAAATTACACTTCACTCAATACCATCATTTTCGGACTTGAATAAGCCATAAATACAAATTAAAAATTTTCTATCGGATTGGGATTTGATTGAACCTACAACCTACGGAGTCGCAACCTAACACGTTACCACGGAGCTATCGCACGCAATTGTTATTAACGATCATCGGGGTGGCCCATATCAATGGTAGCTATGGGCTTTTTCACCAATACAAAATAAAACAGATTTTACAAAAAATAAATTTATTTAAAAACATAATTTACGATTAAAGTAAATGACAATTAGTAAGAAATTTACTATTTTTTAAGTCGTAAATTACGCGATTTTTTCGTAATTTACGTTGTTCCAATTACCTATTAAATTCGCAATCTCGATTCAGGTGATATACGCAAAACTTTTACTCGCTTTCAAGAATGATTCTCCAGCCGGGAATCGAACCAGCATCTTCTCGCATGCCAACCACAATACCACACAGCTCTGACCATCGATTATACTTATACACGGTGTCCCGGAAAGTCGCACTTTCCTTTCGGGGGTGAAAAGAAGGTGAAATTGGGGGTCGAAAGTTCCCCCTGCACTTTTCTCTTTGACCCCCCCCCCCGCGCGGAGTTATTCAATTTCAAAGTTGACCAATTAGAGCGTAGTTCCGCCCCCTCGGCCAGTGGTTCTCAATTCACTAATTTGAAATGGAGAAAAACTGAAGAGAAACAACACCGTTCCAGGTGGATATTCGAGACTACGAACTCTTCCATGTACATTCTAAATGAAAACACCTGAAAATGCTTATTATTATCATTATTGTTGGCAGTTTAATTTCAAAATTTTCCTTCATTATCAAGCTGAAAGGAAAAAATCTCACGATGTGTATCGGGAGTCCCGGAAAAAAAATCCCCGGAAAAAAAATTCCGGAAAAAATATCCCCTGATTTTTACCCTTGCGACCCTTGTAAAAAGGCGTCACAAGTTCGAAAGTGAGCATTCTAATCTCGCTTCGCTCTGTTTGAAACGTTCGCTTTCGTCCATTCTGGAAGAAAAATCGTATTTAATCCTTAGGAAGAGAATCAGACAAGCATTCCCCACGTGATTACAACCCTCGCCGTCGGCTCGTGTCATAATTTTGCACGTGAGGACTACTTTTCCCCTCTAGGTGAGTAATATACTATTAATGTAGTGACCAATGTCCCCGGCAACTTTGTCTCAATAACTCTGGCCTACTACACGCTCTAAAATTGTTTATTACACTGTAATGTGGACTTTATCTAACATTCCATTCATAACATGAATAGTATATTACTAGTGCAACTAGTACAATAAGTGCGTAAAGTAGCATTTTTTCGCACGAGTAGTGCACCACTTGCACCAGCGACCGGCGAAGCCGACCACGAGTGCTAGGTTATGTGTCAAGTGAAATCCGAGCACATAAAGCGAAGCTTTACGGACCTCTGACTTTTATGCACACTGTGTGAAAAAGTGACACTTTACGCAGGAGAAACCGTACTGAAAAGTGAAGGTTTTTGACAGGTATTGCAAAAAATTTATTTATGATTTTTTCAACAATTACAGATTTATTTTTTTATGTTCAATGCAAGATGTTTATCAATTGATTAGAAAATCTTTCAATTAGCAAACAGAAATGCTTTCCAATATAGTTTGCCCAATATATATGCAATAATTGCGAAAAGTATGTCGTACTGAATTGCTCATAGCGAAATGTAACCAATTTTTTTTACCATTTTTCTCTGTTCCACTCAATTTTTTGTCTGCCTCAAGTCTCTTTTAAATCGATCCTTTACAGTTGGCAAACCCGCAGGAATAAATCACATTTGTCTGTGAATCCTTTGAAATTCGATTCGTCTAAAATTTTTTCTGTCCCAGTGAATAGTCCCCGGCATTTTTCTCTCTACCCGCTGCCCAAAGAATAGACAAGGATTAGCTGAGCTTACGTTCAACCTGAAACGCTCACGTGCAGCGTTTCCGTGTACCAAAGGCGCCCAGTAGACGTTCGATCTGACGTTTTCTTTTTTCTCCTTCCAACAACTGCTCCGAGATTTTACTCCATCCTCCAGCCTCCTCCGCACGCAATATAATCATCTCTGCATTTTCAATTCCAGTGAATTTTCCACCGAAGAAAATAAAATTACATCTCCATGAAATTCTTATTTCGTATTTCATTTCATCATTTTACATTTTATTCATTTTCTCCACTTTTTCTATCTCTTCACTCCACTTTTCCTTCCTGGAAATGCACTTTCAATCTCCGCAGATGGCTTGTGCGTTACAAATCTGCTTCTCTAACGACGTCAAAACGAAATGAGAGCGGATGCTAGGGCTGTAAAGATAGAGAGGAAAAAAATGATAAAATGGGAGGAAAAAAACCGCTCTGTATTTGAGGATCAGTTAATCGTGGCGTAAAGTGAGGGAATTACTGTGGGGTAGAAAATTTCAGAGAGGTGCTGACGAAGTGGCCACTTCCTCTTCAACGAAAACTTCGGCGAGAATTTAAATGAGGAGGTTGCAAAAAAATGTTAGGTTACTCCCTATTACAAGAATGTCCTAAGCCAAATATTCAAAAATTCGTATATTTCCACAAATTTTTAGAATAATTGTAGCGGACAGATCATATTTTAATTGAAAAATGAAAAATCATGGAATTCGATTTTATTGGAAAAAGAAAGTAATAGTAAATATAATTTTAAATAACTGAGGTCACTTTTTCTTCAATGAAAAGTCCAGTGAAAGTTTAAATGAGGAAGAGGTTGCGAATACATGATCGGTTGCTCGTCATTAAGAAATTTCTCAACATTAAATATTCCAAACTTTTGATGACGATATATTTCCATTAATTTAAAGTGATTTCAAAGATTATCAATTACTTTTAGATTTTGTGAAAAGCAAAAGACATACATGTAGGAAAATTAAACATTTTTAACAAAAATGCTGGGGAGAGGTCAAGTAACTGGAAAGGAAGTCGTGAACAATGAATAGGTTGGTTATCATTAAAAAATTTTCGAAAGTTAAATTCAAAACTTATAATCTGTTATATTTTAGATTTTAGAGAATTCCGTATTTGAAATGCTTTCAAATCTAGAAAATCGCGAATGAATATAGTCTTCAATCTCTGTAGGCATAATTTTATTTTCAACAAAAAATCTAGCGAGAGTTAAACCAACAACTTATCTGCGAGTGTTCCATCGGTTTAGTTGGAATTATGATATAGAAATTTCTCCTACGAGCAGTTCTGCGGGTGAAAAAGTGTGGGACTCAACTTAGCAGGAACGAATCTAGGTCACTTCCGATCTGCCCTCTCCTTTGCCCTCTTTCTGCCGAATTTTATTTACACTTCCGATGCTGTATTTGTCACTGATGATTGATGATATGTCAGGTAATGCATTTTCCCAAACAGTCTAACTTCTCAGAATCGTGGTAACCCCTTATGTCCCACTGAAAAAAACTGACATGCCAACTGCAATATATGAGAATCGAGTTGAAACGATTAATCAATGGTTCAATTGATTTCCGAATTCTGGCAAGAATGGGACTGAAGGCTCACATGATAAAAAATTACACTTTCCTTCGTAGATGTGCTTATGATCTTAAATTATTTAAATAATAGTATATTATGCAACATATGCGTAATGGTCTTTTTGGGTCGTGGGAGGCTGTAACACGAGCCGATGGCGAGTGTTATAATCCCACGAGCCCAAAAACACCATTACGCACAAATTCCATACTAGTACATTTTGACACTAGGCCGTGAATCAATTGTCTGGCGAATATGAGGTTACAGGACGAGCCGAAGGCGAGTTCCGAAGCTCTGCGCTTCGCGTCGAGTGACTGAAAAGTACTTTTTCGACACATTGAGATGAAATAGTATATTTCGTAACAAGTGAAAAAAAATGGTTTTTGGCGAGTAGGAGGTTTATATCACGAGCCGAGGGCGAGTGATATAATCCCACGAGACAAAAACACTTTTTTCACGTTTTTCACGTGTTACGAACAATATTTTTCATCTCAATGTGTCGGAAAAGCACTTTTCAGTCTCTCGACGTACAGCAGACAGTGATCAAAAAGTTACTTTTCCGACACAGCGTGATGAAAAATATTGTTCGTAACTCGTGAAAAAAGTCGTGTTTGCCTCGTGGGATTATATCACGAGCCGAAGGCGAGTAACTTTTCCGTCACTCTCCGCTTTGCGTCGAGTGACTGAAAAGTGCTTTTTCGACACATTGAGATGAAAAATATTGTTCGTAACACGTGAAAAAAGATATAAACCTCCTACTCGCCAAAAACCATTTTTTTTCACTTGTTGCGAAATATACTATTATGTCATGATATCCGTAATCTGCGAGTTAACCGAGCGAAGCGGGGTCAGAATCGCGTGATTACGGGCACCTATGGCATAAAATACAAAAAAATCAAATTATTCCAAATTTGAATTCATAGTAAATTTTTCGCTATCTCGATAGAAAGAAGTGCAAACTGCATTGTTTTTTTTTATTTTTAAAGTATAAGTCCAAAAATCATAAAAATTTTTTTCTGGTCTGGTCGGAAACTGAGAATAATGAAACTAGGTCAATTCAGATCCGCTCTTTTCATTCCCCTCCTACCGCTGAATTTTCTTCTATCTTCAATGATGCATTTGTCACAGATAATAGATGAATTGCCAGATAATGCATTTCCCCGATATATCTAAACACTTCAACTTAGCAAAATCATGAACCCTTTATGTCCCCATAAGAAAAATAAGCCACCAATTGAACTAAATGAGAATCCAGATGGAATAATTAATCAATGCTTCGACCGCTTCCCGAACACGCTTCAGCACACAAGTTTTTAGGATTTCACCTTATTAAAATTTCAAAAATTTTTTTTTTAGATTAAAATAAGCCTCCAATAATATTGGTCTGAAAGGTGTTAGCTGACGTTCAAAAATCTGAATTTTTTTTTGTCTCGTTTGACGCAGGAAAAAATTAAACTGTAGTCCTGGACATTTAAAGTCTGCTCTCTTATTTTCCTGCTATCTGGTCAATTTTGTTCGATTTCCAATGACACATTTGTCATTGATGATTAAGGAGATGACAGGTAATGCATTTCCCGAATACACCAGAGCGCTCCAGCTTCTAACACTCATAACCCCTTAACCTCTTATGCCCTCGTAATAGGAATAAAACACCAACTGGAATAGATGAGAGTTGAGATGAAACGATTAATCAATGTTCCAACTGATTCCCGAATTAAGGGAGAAGAATGCTGATGAAGGTTCGCCAAAAAGAAGTCTCTCGCATTGTGTTCCACATTCACATATAGTGCGCCTAAAAAAAATAGCAGGCCAAAGTGGAAGTGCGAGAATTTCTCTTTTTCGCCTCAAATGGGAATGACTGATGGTGCTGTGGATTATTTATAACCAAACAAATGGCGACATAAAAAATGAAGCACGAAGGAAAAATGGCTAAGCCCTGATAATCCTCTGCACTACGGCTCCCACCTGTTCCGTCACCCTAGATTTACCAAAACGTACAATAACCAGCTTATTTAAAATAAAAATCTCAGTTATTGTCTGTTTCACATCGCCTTATACAAAAACATTCAGATTAAAACAACAGAATAAAGATTGTTAGGTGGATTATGAAGACATCTGATGGGCTCATATATTAATAATGTTCCTATGGGAGTTATGTGGCGACTATATGGACCGTATATAGCTCAACTGGAAGTCACAGAAAGTATCTGACGGTCATATAGAGGTTACCTGGAGATTATACAGAGGTCATCTGAATGTGTTACATGAAAAGTGTCTGACAGTCATCTTGTGTATATACTAAAAGATGCCCTCCCTCAGTACAAATTTTCAACCGCAAAACCGTGGTCCCGTAAGTTGCGGACGGTATTCAATGCGATAGGTACCCGGCTAGAAATATTGTTGGGTATGCCCTAAGTGCATCAGTACCTTACGGGTTTGGGATTGGGAGGCCCTGATCAGACTCTACTCATGAGTACCTTATCATCCATTCATCGGGTCTAACTTATAACTAAAATTATGCGTAAGTTTCTGGTGTTGGCGTTACAGGGAATGCCTCATCAGTTGAGACC
>JAPYZM010002326.1:0-15114 GCA_030522845.1 Psyttalia concolor
TCTGCTTCACGTCGAGTGACTGAAAAGTGCTTTTCCGACACATTGAGATGAAAAATATTGTTCGTAACACGTGAAAAAAGTGGTTTTTGACTCGTGGGACTCGCCTTCGGTTCGTGATATAAACCTCCCACTCGCCAAAAACCATTTTTTTTCACTTGTTACGAAATATATTATTTTAGTCACTCAACGCGAAGCGGACAGTGACTGAAAAGTTACTTTTCCGGCACAGTGTGATGAAAATGATATTAACAAATTGTTGAGATCACTTTCGAGAGTTTTTCTCAAGTTGGTATTTTAAATGCTAACGGCGTAATTATTCCTTAAATGAATGATTTGGGCACCGCCTGGTCATTGAACGGAGAATTATATTCGAACAACAATCTCATCACGTCCTCCCCTAGCATCTCACTCGACCTACCCATTGTACCTCGCGTAGGACACGAGCTCCTTCAAATAGCCAGACTAATTTCCCATGGGAGAATCCCCGAACACCATTTGAATTATACGATAGAATTATACAACAGTGCAAGTCTCTTATTGGTGAAGCAACAGGTGCTCCTAAGAATTCAACTATTGCAGTTTCATCGGCTAATACTCCAATAATCCATTTCCTTCTATCGTATGATATTTCGGAAAGTTAATGACTCTACAATCATCGAAGGAAAGTATCAATATTTGCCTCCTCATATCGGAACTGCTGAGAGTGAAGTACGGTTTGCCAACAATGAATTTTCACGTATAGAATATTCCTCGGGGATTGCCTATAGAGATTTCGAATAGTTTCTATAGGGTTTTCCAAATAGGCTTTCCACACAAAAAAATATTCTCGGGAAATCAGAAGTTTAAATAGTATATTTCGTAACAAGTCAAAAACCACTTTTTTCACGAGTTACGAACATAATTTTTCATCACGCTGTGTCGGAAAAGTAACTTTTCAGTCACTGTCCCTTTCGCGTCGAGTGACTGAAAAGTGCTTTTCCGACACATTGAGATGAAATAGTGTTTTTGGCGTGTGGGAGGTTTATATCACGAGCCGAAGGCGAGTAATCCCACGAGCAATCCCACGAGTCAAAAACCACTTTTTTCACGAGTTACGAATATAATTTTTCATCTCAATGTGTCGAAAAAGTACTTTTCAGTCACTTGAAGCGAAGCGGAGAGTGTCTGAAAAGTTACTTTAATTTAGTGTAATATAGGGATCATGGGAACAAAAACCTAAAGTAAATGAAAAAAGTCTTATAAAAAATCCCAAGGACATGGATTCACTGGAAATCCCATAGGAAATTGTACAGGTAATCCTATCTCGAAAATACTATAAAAATTGTTCAAAATTTTCATAAGAAATCCTATAGAAATGGGTCTAGAATTTCCAGTAGGAATTTTTCATACGTGTTATTGTTCAAGGGCCGTCGTGAGTCGGTACGTCGTAAATCAAATAGTCTTCCGTAATGAAATTTCACTTATAGAAGCACGGGTTAGAGGACCAGTTCGTGTTCAGAATTACAATGATGCGAGCCGTAAATGCTGGTGTGGACGGAGGAATATCGGAAATTGCTTTTTCTTATTTATAGTATTTCGGAACAGTAAAAATTCAATGTCCATACATATTTAAAATTATGATATTAAAAATATGGTAACTGTTTACAAATATTCTAATAATTTGACGAGTCAAAATGAAAAGTACCATTATAATTAAAAAAAAAGAAGTTATCATGAAAATCAAATTATTCTTTCAAAACCACTCATGTTTTTTCTGATGAATTGCCGAGAGAAAATAATTCTCGAAACGTTCTATGTCGCGGAGCATTAATTAGAGTGCCTATTTTCACTAAGTGATTTTTTATCAGATCCTCAGAAATAGTATAATTGCAGTAGAAATAACATTAGAGTGACGAATATTTCCCGAAATAGAGGGGGAAAATCCACTCTTTCTGTGTAAGCAGTAATAATTCGTCTTCACTCGTCCCTAGATACCGTGAAACTCCATGAGATCAAACTTGCAGAAGCACCAGTTGGAGACAAATTTGTGCTAAGAATCACGGCGATCTGATAAACGTATTCCACACAAATCAGCAGTAACTGTCCTGGGAAATTAACCTGGTCTCTTTGACGGAAATGCTCCCATTAAAGAGACAATGTTCGTATTTTGTATCGTAACAAGAAAATTTCTAGTTGGGCAGTATTGGCTGACCACTATAATGGAACAAAAAATCTCGGGATGAAGTGTAAAATTCTTATTCCTCCCAATTTTCTCACTCGTTTGGAGATGACAAAGCGCCAATAAGTATTATTCCATGTAATTATCCTACGTGTTGAGACATTTTTTAATATACTTCATCAGTATTTTGTTTCTATTCCCTCGATACCGAATGGGTGGCGGAAAAGAAATCCCCGAAAAAAAATCCCGGAAAAAAAATCCCAGAAAAAAAATCCCCGGAAAAAAAATCCGAGGAAAAAAAATCCCCGGAAAAATAATCCCCGGATTTCTCAGACGGCCCTTGTGACCCTTGTGACGCCTTTTTACAAGGGCCATAGGGGTAAAAATCAGGGAATATTTTTTCCGGGATTTTTTTTCCTGGGATTTTTTTCCGGGGATTTTCTTTCCGGGGATTTTTTTTCCGGGGATTTATTTTCCGGGATTTTTTTTTCCGGGGATTTTTTTTCCGGGACTCATACCGAATGGTTCCAGGACATTTCACTCACTTCTATAAGTATTGATTGCGAAACGATGTTGTATTTTTGATGATAATAATCATTATCATAATAATTAATTCTCAATGATCATGTACAAAATCGAAGAGCATTTTGGTTCAAACACAGAAACACCAACAATAACTTTCCAGTTGAATTGACCCTGTTTCTTTTATGGAAACGCATTCGGTATTTCTACATGTAAATATCCATTTCCTATATTTATTTAATGTTTTTTGTTGATCATCGAGCAGAGATTAATCCTCGAACATTTTCATCACGCGAAATATTCATTATAGTACCGGAAACTCAATAAATAAATTTGTTTCCCGAGGTCTGATTTTTGTTGAGTTTTCTCTTGAATTTATTGTTTGTTTTCATTCATAAAAGTGCCGAAGAATTATTGTACTATACGTTTACTCTACTTATCCAAATAATTTTTATCACATTTTCGTTCCATAATTATTTTTCTCTCTCCTGGTGCCCCTGCGGCTTCACGTAATGAATTCAGCCTCTTTGATGCAAATACTCTGCCTATTTATTCATGTTTTCATTTCAAACATCTAATTAATTTATTTTTCGGTTGAAATTGCCCAACAGAAATGAATTCTCTGACAATTTCATTATTTAAAACCATCAAATTTAGTGGACTTCGACAAATATGTGCTATTGCAAATTCCATTAACTCTCTTCTGACTTTAAATTATCAAAGCGATCGGTACATATGTACAGATCGGTAAATTTTCAAATGTTATCAGTGAACAGAGATTGATTTGAAGGGATTTCACGGGACTACCCTCTGGCTTGATATTCATCTCACAATATTAGGCTCTTCATTTTCGACCCTCATCATTGAAGCCATCTCCTCGTTCAACTCTCTCCCTAGATAGCTGAAGGCTAAGTAGGGTAGCGCGAGCAATAGTCAGGCAAGTACATTTAGTGCTCTCTGTGGGATTCGAAATTGACGGGTTACGTATATAAATGGGAGATCGAGGCCGTGCATTAATGGGATCCGCACAATAAAAATTCACTATAAAAGTGAAAAAAAGAGCAGCAAATGCCAAATAAAAAAATTGTTCGAAATTGTTAGTCGCTCGCTATGCTCGCTTCCATTATTGTTGCGTTGAACTACTATCTTCCCGACTCATTCTCCACGCGATTCGTAACGCAATTCTTTTCTTTTATTCCGCCCTTGACGAGCCTCGTAACAAACTTCCCGATAAGCTGAAATATTAACGTAGAAATTTACGGGGCGGCGGGTGGGGGGAAATTACTCCCATGCTAATCAGATGTTGACTGAGTGATGATCTATCGATCACGACCTCAATCACTTCAATTGTATGACGCACGCCTCCGGGAGCGTGAATGAAAGGAATCAAAAATTTCTCCTTATTTTTGGAAAAACTCAAAAACGCATGGGGAGTTTCCACTCCCGTTTTTATGGGATCTCGACCTGATAGGTAGATATCGATCGCGATCGAAAAAATGCTGATCGCCCTCCGAGTTTGCCTGAGAGCGTGAACGAATAATATGACTGAAATATACGATAGAAGCCGTTGACATTCTTACTAAAAGCTCTTTTTTGAAAAAAACTCGGGGGGGGGGGAGAATTTCGGAATTTTCGAAAAATTTACGCTCGTGAAAAAAAAGTAATTAACTGGAATGTTTAATTTTCAGAGAAAATCCAAGATGTCTTAAAAATACCAACAATTTTCGGTTGATAATTTTCGCCTGAAATTTGTTTTATTTTTTTTTTTTCATTTTCATGAAGTAGTAAATAGGGACTAGAGAGGGTTTTATTGATTTTTGTAATGGCGAAGACGTCCTTACCATCTAGCCGTTTGGTAACCAGCTGTTCGTGTGAGGAGGAGTGGATGATGGTATCGTTTATTTTGCTTATTAGGCATATTGGTTTTCTTTTCAGGTGACTCATACCTCTTCCATAATCAAATTCTGAGTCAGGTATCCGGGTGGCTGCGCCTATTATTCCCATCTCTTCCTAGTACCTAAAATAGAGCCTCCCCCATATGCTCGAGTAATAAAATCCGTAGTGTTTGTTCAATTGAATGACCTTTTTGCTAACGAAGGAAATTCTATTCAATTACAGTGTTCCCAATCGGATTTAGTTAAAATTTTAATGAACATCGATATTGAAAACCTGCAACCTATCAATTTCAGTTCGGTTATTTTCCCGAAATTAATATAAATCAGTTGAATGCAATGGCTTTGACGAAATTTACTAACATTCATTCCCAGATATTCACGTTTCGATGAGAAATTCAATCTAAAAATAAACAACTGAAATTTCCAAAGCAGAAAAAATATTGCAGTTTCCATATTCAAACCATCTTTTAACTTTTCAAACGTCAGTCGCATATTTAATCACTCGTAAACATCTGCATATTTTCTCGCAATTGAAACCAAGAATTCCAGACGTTGCCTCATCTAGTTTTTACACTACAACAATCAATTGAACTCTATGGCTGTCCGATGAATTAAACATAGTCGTTGTAGTCGAAAATTGAGGTAAAGAGTATCTTGACTCAAAACTCATGACTCATGACTCTTCAAATAGTTCCCCCTCCCATTAACAAAGTACCACACTTCACCAGAAACAGACATCTCATGCTCCTCGTCGCTGCCCCTAGCCACCTAAGCACGTAGATTCCCTCATGAAACTAGACTAGTTGAGGAGATCCTCCACATACATAAAACTATTTCTCCTCAGAAGAAGAATTCACAAGTCGCCGTCGAATAAGTGAAAACTTTCGAGGTAAAATGCCTTGCTAAAAGCTGCCACAAACTCGTCAACAAAGCTCAAACAAATATCGTTAACCAGTCAACTCATGCGTATGAAACGACTGCTTAAACAAAAACGCCAAAGTGAAGTGTAATATGAAACTTGAAAAAAGATTTCCGGATATTCAAAGTATTCATAGAGTGTTAATACCACGGCAGTGTTAAAATTTCCTTAAATCTTCACTTGGCAGACATCCAGCCAACGCCCCTGAACCAGTGAATGAAACACCAGTAATTGCTCCAAGTACAGTGCAAAACTCAAATTGCAATGCTGTAACAATTCCGTACAGCAGTTGAACCCTTTCAAAACCAGTGATGTGACAGTTAACGGTGGTTACCAATGATTCTGCTAGACCATCTAGAAACTTCTGCTATCCAATTATAAATTGTGAACATTATGAGAGATTTCCACAGTGAACTGACCACATCTCCTGC
Organism: Psyttalia concolor; assembly: GCA_030522845.1. Taxonomy (NCBI): domain Eukaryota; kingdom Metazoa; phylum Arthropoda; class Insecta; order Hymenoptera; family Braconidae; genus Psyttalia; species Psyttalia concolor. The sequence continues at coordinate 5,926 of JAPYZM010002326.1, forward strand.
AATACCGACATTAGGAGAGAAATATCTAAACTACTAAAGACTAGATCGTGATAATGTTTACGAAGTCATGAAGAGTCTTGCACTGATGATGATGCTTCTGGGCTGGATGTGCCACCGGAGTTGGGCTCGTAGTTGGACGTCAGTGGATGGAACCTATAAAAATCATTCCCACAGAAACAGAACATTGAATCCGTACAGTTATGAATTTCAGTATCTACCCAAATTGCAGATGATTGATGGTCACGATGAAGGATTGATCTATCCCGAGGATTTTATCTTTCATCATCATCTGAAGAATCCGATAACGAAACATGGCATCAGGCACAGTGATAGGTTGTTTCGTTCCATTGAGATGAATTCACGAGCCGGCCAACCTGTTTGGCCCGTCAAGAAGGAAGCGGTGGTCGAAGGAGGACTCGTACTTGGTGGTCTGATGATGGTGCACGAACGCAAGGACAATGTCACTTGTGGTCCAGTGATGCCACAGGGTGGGGTGCAAGCACTTGAGGCTATGCTCTATACCTTGGATTGGGTGAACAAACGGGAGATTATTCCGGGAGTAAAAATTGGTGCACATATCCTTGATGACTGTGATAAGGACACTTATGGATTGGAGATGGCGGTGGACTTCATTAAAGGTAAGGTTTGGTGGGTTCAGTGGAGAAACTAGGCTTTCGATATGTATCAGACTGAGTTCACACTGAGATAAAAATATAATTTTGACAAGCAATAATCTTCTGACAAGAATTTGAAGCGAGTTTTACTACAGGAATTTCCGGAACATTGGTGGTTTAAACTAAAAATGTTTGATATAATTAGATTTTCTTTCAGTGTGAGAAATCATCGGCAGTTATGGATTGAAGCCAATAAATCTTCAATTGAGGGTTTTAAAAGTCTCCATAGCAAACGGGGAGATTATAATTTATAGTCTTTAAAGACAGCTGTGGACGAAAGTCCCAATTTGAAATTCAAAAGGTCTAATTAATTTGTTACTTTCATACATGGTAGAAAGTACCTCCAATTTTTTCCCCCGAAAACTGAGGAAAATGTTGGTCCATTCTGCAACTATCTTGTGGGAAATGACGTTCATCGTGCTGATAACGAAAATGTTATTAATTTGTATACATTCGATAATGTTCAATCCAATTCCCAGGGTATACCGGGGTTTGTGATGCGGCTGGTATGAACCTCGCAAGGGTTAAAATATGTGACCCTGTGTCCACATCAACTTATTCACCAAATTAAGTCCCACTCAATTTTATTGTTGATTGTACTTAGTTTACGTAGTAAGTGGTGAATTCAGTTTCACGGAAAAAATGGATGGATTTGCTTTATGGACCTCGTATCCATCTTTAACATCTAAATAACTCGATTACAATTTATTCTTATTTTTTGCTACTTAAAATTATTTAAATGTCACGAGCAGTTTTGTTGTGTCGGATAAGACTATTCAGTGGAATAAAAAAACATTGACTGCTTCGATCCGTGCTGGTGGTTTGAGTCCTCCAGATAAGGGGCAATTATTTAAACTACGCGGTATTTTTATGTGGAATACGGTCCTTGAGAGAGGTGATGTTATTTTCGCTGCTTGATTGACTCTTATGTGCAGTCCTGTCGCCGCAGGCTGAAGCGGAACACACATTTTTATTGTGATCTCGAATGAAGTTGACACATTGTTTGCTCTTGGGGAAAAGTGTCAGCAGATTTTTTAGTTTTGCTGCATAGTCAACTTGATTACTCCCTTGGGGTGATTTGATGCTATGAATAACCTGGAGGATGTTTATGATGCATTTTATAATTAGTCTCAAAAAGTATCTCAGGTCGGATGTGACTGTACAATCCCGGCTGGAGGTGAGGATGAGAATTATATTTGTCAAGAAATACCAACGAATCTGGCGACAAAGTAACAATTTAATTTCCTCGGTAAGCACGTCACTTTAGAAACTAAACACTGCTGATCCTATCATGATATTTCCATATTTATTGAACTGGTACTGTAGCAGCCGGAGAAACGTATTCTTCGACCTTTTATGTGTCTAATCTCTGGAACATCTTGATCGAAGTTCCTACGGTAATATTTCTTCCATAAAAATAATATCACACGCAGTGATTTTCGAAAAGTAATTTCGACGTAATTTTTCCTGAATTGGTGTTTGCACAACCTTAACAAGGGGACTTGTTATGATTATTCAAAATGTTCATTTTCAATCCCCAATTAAATTAAAAATTGGGGTTTCCCCAAAGAACGACCCTCCAAGAATCTACCGAAAAACGTCGTGTCATTATAATTCAAGTTTTCCAGAACCACACAAACTTGTCATGAGACCCCCTTGTTTCCTCACTCCGCTAACAATACACTTGGCCCCGTAGTTACTCGCACTTCTCAGTCTTCAAGTGTCCAACTTTTGAACTCAATTCAACTTCAAATAGAACTCCAAGTACTCCAACCATTCTCTTATTCTAAATTTGGTGTCTCCATTCAGTCGTAACCCTCCGAATGCCACGAATAGGTGTCCAGAAATTCTCGCTACAGCAGTCAGGAAGATAGCGAAGGTATGAATGAAGTAAATCCGTATTCGGAAATTCTGAATCGTTCATACTGAATATCTGATCAGGAATTCCATTTGGGCTTGTCCACTGGGTTAGCCAGCTCGATCAAGTAATCTTCATAGTGATCTTCAGGGCACATTGCCAGAGCATCGAATAGTTATAGAGTGCCACTTGGCTTCGGCTGGAGTGGCTTTTGATAAAAGCGTCACTACCAACTCTCGCAACAAACACTATCAGTAGTTGCACCCTTCTCCCTCGATTTTCATCCGAAAAGGTCAAATGTGAGGGGAAGGATCGGGGTTTCTCCCCTGGGTGTAGCTATAAGTGTATTATCGTGAAAGGAGATACAGCGGGAGGAGAGGGGAAAAAAAAAGGAAACGAGAGGCATGGAATAGAGTGCGATGTATATCGCCAGCACGGGCCACTGACCCTTTCATGATTTGGGGGAGAATAAAGCTAGAAGCTGTCTTCTACTAATGGCATTTTTTTCCTTACTTTTTTTTTTCCTCCTCGTGTAGCAACTTCTAGGTTATTATCAGTATACCGGCGGCGAGTTGATCGTAAAAATTGGACACTAACAAGATTGCTGGGCACCATGTGCAGGTGATAAAAAAAATTAGGCGACCGCAGTTGCCGAGTAATTCCAGATCCTCCTCATTTTTAGTACTATCACCTGAATTGCTAGTTGTCTGCGTGTATCCTTGCTCAACATGCTCATCTAATTTTCTGGGGGGATGTTTTTAGTGTTGAAGGAGGAGAATAATGGTGACAAGAGGGGGAGTGCGGGCATTATTAATCTTGGTTAGGGGATGGTTAGATTATGCTGAGATTTAGTGACATTATTACCTTTTTTTTTCATGGCGAAGTGAATTGCTCAGATTCGATTGGAGGTTATCAGGAGGTCAATTGGCGAAAATCATTTTTGTAATTTTTCGAAGTGTATTATTGGAACAAGAATCTTGGTTAAGCGATCGATGGCGCTCGCAGAATATGCAAACGGTAAAAGGAAAGAAATAGGCTTCGATTTTTAGATGCGTCCATTATTTTTAAAGGTCAATTTCCCCTTCTTACAGATCTATAATTCCATTACTTTTGTGCAAGAATTTGTTTTCAATTGTCAGCAAATGACAATTGCAATGAATGCAAATGTTGAAGTGAGAAAAGAATCTAATCGAGAGTTGAAAAATAATAATATTACAAATTAATTGACTGACAAAACTATAATTTTTCGAAATATAAGTATATTTATCAGAAATTTATTAGGGCTCACGACTTCGGGCTTGAAAAGACAGCTGATTCATATAATTCAGCAGTCGTGGAAATATTGATTTTCTAAATGGGACACAGGGTCTAAAGCAACAAGTCGTAGGATCGAAATTGAGAAATCACCCTTCGTAATACCTTACCATTTTATAGAGTCTGTTATATATATATTATACAGACCCTATTACATATGTTAAAACAATGAATTTTAGTGAGTTTTTTCCTGGAAATTTGAACCCGATTATTGTCTGTTAGATATTAATTTTGACGTTTTTTACCTCATTAATGTTTTTGATGTGAAAAAGAATGTTTGCATCCAAGACCGTAAATAATTCATTACATTCTAATCATAATTTCCTTCGGCCTAAATCAATAGCCTTCTCGGTTTTTTTCATTGTTCAATATTTTCAATTGAATTAGCCTTTCCAATTTATTATTACCTCAATTAAATTCTCTTATTTATTGTTTGCGAGTTTTCTCAATCAAATTAGTATCATATAATTTTATGAACCAGAAATTACACATTTCCCACTTTTTCGTTTATGTAATTAAAAATTCTAGATTGGAAAGGTCGATTGTTTCAATTACAAAAGTTCATGTGATGTTTTTATTCGTGGCAATAATTTGTTTTCCCTCTGTTATTTTCTGTTTTTACACGATAATGATAAAATCACAAATGTATTATGTCATACATCAACGTTACATAATTTCTATGCTATATTTTCACTTCCACGTTTTTTTTAATGAAATTGATTGACCTTCAATATTAGGATCAATTGTTTATCAACAATAATGATTAACCGTCAAGTGGGAACTCCGTCTTCAAGAAACTTCTGTCGTAAAATGTTCCTTCAGATGAACCAGGAGATATTTGCTTGTCCCTTTTTCATCTTTGCAATTAAAAAGGCATGAATGGAAAATTGCATTTTTTTAATTATAAAAGTTTACATCATTATATTGTTTTCGTAAAACTACTTTTTTTCCTACGTTATTCCAGTTTTTAAACTATAATGATAAAATCGCAAATGCACTATTTCATGCATCAACGTTACATAATTTCCATCCTGTACTTTCGAGGCGATTACCTACGGAGACATTCGCTCTCATTTTATTATATGGCCAAGTGGATTTTTTGCAACAACTGTGGCTATACACGCGACGTTGACGACAATCAATTATGGAAATTTATCATGGTTGGGGAGCAAAAAAAAATTGTGGCAATTTCGTTGAAATGAGAGAAGTGTCCACTGGCGAATCAGTAAAAAAGAACGGGCTTGCAAGGGAGAAATAGAGGATTATGATAGAGTGTAATGGAAAATTGGTGAAAATTTGATGAATTGAGATGCAGAGTAGAAGTACCTTTGGACAAAAAAAAATCGCTGATTTTGAATGCCCAGGAAAACCTTTTCATGACAATAAAAGTACAATAGTAATTACTCTAAAAATTGCATTTCGAAACGTAATAGGTGAGCGCTGTAAAATCCAAAGGAAAATAAGTGTGTCAATTCTTCCGTAAAAAAGTTCTCACTGAAAGATTTTATTTTTTTCGGAAAAATTGTGACAATTACGTACTTGTTGAAAAAATAACAGAAAAAGAATTCATTTTTATTCCTCTTAATTTCGGTATTTCGATACATTTTATCAATTAAAAACTGGCATGGTACATCACGTGTTTACAAAATATCGATATTCATTCCAAAAAGACCCTTTGCATATTACTCGGATACTCGTTAAAATGAATGCAAGCATGCAATAAATTTATTTTCATCACGCTGTGTCGGAATAGTATATTTCATAGCAAGTCAAAAACTACTTTTTTCACGTGTTACGAACAATATTTTTCATCATGCTGTGTCGGAAAAGTAACTTTTCAGTCACTCTCCGCTTCACGTCGAGTGGCTGAAAAGTACTTTTTCGACACATTGAGATTAAAAATATTGTTCGTAACACGTGAAAAAAAATGGTTTTTGGCGAGCGGGAGGTTTATATCACGAGCCGAAGGCGAGTGATATAATCCCACGAGTCAAAAACCGTAATATACTATTTCGTTACGTAATATACTATTTCATCACGCTGTGTCGGAAAAGTAATTTTTCAGTCACTCGACGCGAAGCAGACAGTGACTGAAAAGTTCCTTTTCCGACACAGCGTGATGAAAAATATCATTCGGGTACCCGTGCGACGGGGTGTTTTATCTTGTGTCATTGGGAGCCCTCGGCTTCGCCTTGAGCCAACAACTTCACCCTCGTTACCACCCCGCACCACTTGCATCGAAATATGCGACTGTTGCACAATTGGTAGGATGACTGTGAATTCCCCATTGAAAAAATAAAGGCCATCACTCCAACGAATGGAAAAATTGAGCGAAACGAATGTTTGATTAAGGGACAAATAAAAAATTTCGAATAAAAACAAAACCTTATTGACTTTGATGAAAAATACCTTTCCATCTGTTTGTTTTATACTCTTTTGATTGTAAAAAAAAAAGTCGTACATTAATTGATAAAGACGAATCCCATCATGCAACAATTCCAATGAAATTCCAGTGAAATAAATCAAATTTTTTGGGCATGATCCTAAATTACTATGCTCACATACCAATCATGAATTTGATATTCTCTCCGTGAAAGGCTTTGGAGTGAACAAAATTCTCCGAAATTGATGAATAATTGTGGCTTGTCGAAGGCGTATTCCTGGATCAATAATACATGACTGAATTTGACAGGTACTTGTGATGAGCCATGAAATAATAGCGGTCGCTTTTATGAGTCGTAAATCTGAAACATCAGGTGTTCAACGATAGCTGTTCTGAATGACCATTCTGTTACCGTTACTCGTGGACGCTGTGATCTTTGAAGAGGGCAGAAGGGATCTCGCCTCCGCAGATGGAGAGAGAGGGTTTATAGTCACGCGTTAGGCGACAAGAGAACCGTGGGGAACTGTGAAGTATGTTGGAGTTGAACAAGCTACAATTCACGATGACACTGAAGAGCTTTTATCCCCCTGGGATACTGTCACACGAGAATGATGGTTTTTTTTCTTTTTTTCATTTTTTTTCACAGATCAAACGATCGATATAATCTGAAGGGGGATAGCTTAGCAAATCGGGCTGCCGCTAGGAAGAGTTTTGTATCTCGATATGGGAACGTTTGAAATTGGATTACATATTGCGGAAAGTGATTGACAATTGTTGGAATAATAACTCATTCGACTTATTGCGGAAAAAATCAAATTTGTGGTTACAACAATCTCGGGATTTTAGTAAGGGAAGCGATGGCTGTACTGTCCATTGGGTGAAGCCAATAATCCAGTTATTTTTGCAACCACAAACATTTTTTACACTTTTTGTGTTTCGCTATCGGCGGTTGAATACTGGAAAGTATTAACTACAGAGCTTCGCGAGTTTCCATCATTTTGAATGGCAAATAATCATCTGCTGATGGAAAGTTTTGTATTGCAAAAAGAAATTTTGAGTTTTTCGAGCAAAAACGGAATTTAAGCAACCGATCATTTTTTAGACTAAGTCTAATAAGAGAAGATTGTTTGCTGTTCATTTGGAAGGAAATGAAAAATTAATTTTTGTGCTTTTGATTAACACCTTCTTCTTGATAATTCAAGATTGTTCAGATTATTCAAGATTATTTCAGTTCGTTATAATTGTTTAGGTATTTTCCAATACAATTTCAATTACCATTTTGTGAAAATTTCGAGTGAAAACTTGGGGGATAAATTCTCTCCCTGTTCTTTCCTCCAAAACCCCCAGATTTGGCTTACTCCAAACGACTATTTTTCATTAATCATCTGCATTATGCACTCATGTACCATGTACCATGTGTCATGTACCTCATGTGCAATCAATTCTACCACCTTCAGTTCAACTTACAAAAAATATTCAGCCCTGGTTATCTATCAATCGTCAGCGAAGGGAATTCACAGTTCTTTAGAAAGCTCCTTTCAAATGTACAGATTAATTTTAGTCAGCATTTCGGTCCAATAAATGTCCACATTGCAATAATTTGAAAGGCTTTTCGCTGTAAAGCCCCATTTCCCAATATTGTCCACAAAAATAGCGAACATGTGTCGTATGCCACTGACGTAAAACCAATAATTCCGCTTTTGAATGCGCTGGTGCTGTTGATAGGGAAACATGCATTATGCGTTTTACCGATGTGCAATGATGCAAGGGTTAAAATTGTACCAGGAATTTTCATTCATTACCACGCAATTTGAATTAAAAGCCTCTCACTCGTTGGATGGAAGTAAATAATTCGTTAACACACCAGGACAACTATTGAATGTGCCCCTCCGTCAGCCGTACCCATCGCGTTTTTTGTTTGTCGTTGCTCTGCTAACGATTCTGCCTAAAATTTCGAGTAGAAGTCCAGAAATTTTTCGTGAAAATAAGATTTTAATGAATTCTTAAGCTACTTTCCTGTGGAAAATTGACGATTCAATACAACGTTTGGATTAAAAAATTAAACTCAATTGCATTCTTCCTAATTAATTGAACTATTATTCTGCCTGCAAATTAGAATCAATTTATTAACATGCACCAATTTCCTATATGAATAAATTATTCATATAATTCATGAGACCATCTGTGGAATTCATGCCTTTAGTATTTTATGATGGGAACTTTTGCAGTGTCATGAATATAGGAAGTTATTAATTTATAATGAAAATCTTGACAGAATGGATGCAGATAGAAATACAAGCGTTTCTATCCAATATACGCTTTGAAATTTTTCATCAAATTACGGTTTTAAAGAAATTTTAATGAATGCTGGTTGTTGGTGTTACAGATTGACGATTTAATGGACGTGATTTGAAATGATCGAATTCAATTCAATTATTCCATGAATAGCGATACGAACCCAAGAGACTTTATTGGTTGGAAATGAAATTGTTGCATCAACTCCAAAATAAAACATCTCCATCAACATGCAATAATTCTCTCTGTCGATTGAAGATATCGTTTAGTGATTTCACAATACCAATAATTCGTAATCAAGGAATTAGCGTCAAAAATATTGTTAGAATAAAAAGAATGGAAACGTTTCTTACAATGAGCTTCTCTGAAATTTATAATTTTCCTAATGTGACGTTTTGGGGTTAGACCATCCTCAGCATTAATCCTGGATGATCTAACTATGTGAATAGTGCCATTCACTATTCACATATGGGAAGTTTTTTTCCTCATCTCTTTCCTAGGGCCGTCCCACTCTGTATACCGGCTAACCGTCGCGTGGGTTTCACTCACGTTGGGGATATAATGTCGAAGGTTTGGGTACGGATTCTTTAATAAACACTCGCGTATCCAGTAGATAACAGCTATTTTATTCACTACTAACTAATATCTAAGATACACGGCACGGT
>JAPYZM010002327.1:0-14237 GCA_030522845.1 Psyttalia concolor
GGAAGATAAGCCCTGGGTAGCCCTTTCCAGCGTTTTTTTGCCCTTTTTGCACCTTTTTTGAGTTTTTTTAGATTGCTCAGCACATTATCGTCGTTTTTGAGGATTTTTGAACCCTCAGGGGGGTCTAGGGGTTTCTACTTTCGTTTTTGGGCTCTTTTGCCATCATTTCCAGGATATTTTCAGCCGTTTAGCGACTTTTAGAGCCCCTTTTAGAAGTTTTCGGCAGAAAACTGCTGATTTCGTACAAACTATCAGGCGTAGCTGCCAAATTCCAACGGATTTGGAAAGCTGAGGAAATTTTCGATCGTTATAGTCTCTCCCTTTCCATTTTTAGGGACGTTTTGGATTTTCAATTTTTTGACCGCTGGGAGGCCTCCGATTGTCGCGATTTTCGCCTGGATGAACACATTTTCTGCGATATCTCAGAAACTATTCATCCTATCACCTCGAAGTTTGTCCCATTCGAAAGCTGAGCTCATTTCCCATCGATATACGCTATTACAAAGTTTCTAAAAACAATTTTTTCAAAGCGAAAAACGGCCAAAAATTGTCCGTTTTGGGTCACCTTGTGGAGGACCCATTCTCCGTTTTTTACACATTTCTCAAAAACTAATGGAGATGTCGCGACGGGATCAACTCCAAGGGATTCCTCGGGGAATTTCGCATCGACGTGTATACCCTGCATGTTGTTGAAGCCAATTTGAAGATAAATTCTGAACGTGAAATTTTCACTTACCGCACTTTTGACTTCTCAAGATGTATATAACCGGGACTCATCTTCCTCCAAAAAAACAAACAGGATTTGGGTATCCCCGATCGGCCAACTGGCCAGCCAGTCAGCTGTCTGGTCCGACCAGCCGAAATGCGGAAAAATCAAAGGGCTCCATCCCTTTAAAAAAATTAACAATAAATAATATAATTTATTTAGTTAATATGAAAACAACTTCAAATGAGTTTGTCCTGAAAGAATTGAAGTCGATCGTATACAATAGCCCGAGGATAACTGTTGACATGCGTAATGTTTCCCTACAGAGTAATTTTTGGCGCGTTAAATTCATAGCCACGAACGCACTCACGTTCGCGAACAATTGCAAACGAGATGATGTTCCCACCTACCGTTGCCGCAAGGGCCACGAATGTAGTATATATTTGCTCCCGTACTATTTCCATGTTAGGTGCTACCACAAGAATTTTACTGTCGGTACCAGCCTTCCCGAGTAAATGGCTGTACATGTTACTTTTGCGCTACAAAATCTAAATAGACCTCTCGTGGTGGGGCATGTGGTTGATTCACTACTATATACGATTTCGACGAAGTTTCTAATGTACCAAAATCATATATCACTATAATATTCCTGCCTAAAATTCGGGTAGAATGACTGATTTACGTCATTTGAGCGTATTCATAAATTAATTTATTCATGTGCTTTTAAAGATGTTTTACACTGCTTTGGTTATAATTTTTGTTTTAAAACGTTGTTGAGAAATTGTTGGTTAAATTGGCGATGAAAAATATGTCGTTTCTGCGTTTATCATTAACTAAGCACTAACAACTTTCTGATTTTTTTTTTAACTTTTCAAAAATTTATGATTGTGCCAATATCAAATTTTTTGAGTCATTCAGTAATAATAACCACCGAGGAGGATATATTTCCGCCGTTAATCCAGACAATGATTTGTCACACAAATTTTGACAGATGTGAAAGAAAATGTTAATGTTAATGTTATGTTAATTTTGGGTGAAGGTAATAGCCAATTTGATGATCTATTTGTTTTAAAACAAAAATTATTATATTATATTGGACCGAAAAAAATTAGTATTGTTAAAAGAAATTGATTTTTCACTTGTTTTGTTCGATTTTATCTTCAAATTGCAAATATTTATTTGGGGATTTGAATTGTCATTTTCTTGGTCCGGTTTCTTTCGCTATTATCATCTATTTTAGTTATAATCTTCAACGGACCTTTCAATTTAGTCAGAATAAATACAATCCCTGTCTCATTGAATTTCTCTTTAAAAGCATAAATGAATAAACAAACTGATATCCCTATATAGGAAAATGTTTTAATACTGAAAGTTATTATATCAATAGATGGTTAATAATTCTGTAAAGATTGCCTTTAGCAAAATTTTAATGTGTTCCAGGCTCTTTCTTCAGTCACCCGCCAATCCAGACCTACTGTACATCATTTTCTTTTGCCATACACAATTGACAGTCACTCTTCTTCTCTGTTTGATATTTGGTAGCAAGGTGAGAAGCTTTCTAGGTTTATTGGAATGTATATTAACGTGCGATTTTCCAATTAAGAAAAAAATCGATCTTTTGTAAGGCGAGAAGATTTGATGCAGTATTTTCATCCAAAAATCAATTTTCTGCACTATTTTGTTTACTATACACTGCACCACCGGGATATCCTCAAATATATCCTCGAAATGTCAATAGCCGTATGCCATACGAACCTCGAAATATTTCGTATAAATTTCAATCCTCTATAATTATTTTCCAAAGACATAAATCTTTTCTATAGTTACTCCATGTACTATAAAATTTTTTGTTTGTAATTCCTGATATTTCATATAAGTACCACGATTCAGGCATAAATTTCAGCGAACATTTTCTTTTGTGTACGATGTTTTCATGTAGGTCAGGTATTGTTTTTGATTAATTAGAGAAAAACTTTCTGAGAGTTGAATTCCAAACTTTGCGTCCATTTATCCGTAGGCTTACGTCGTATTTCGTGGTGGCGGTAAGGAAGACGCAATTGGAAAGCTTCCAGGGACGACGGGCAAATTTATTGGCAAAACGTGTCGGGTGCAGAAGACCAGTAACCAAACCAACTCAATTTCCTTGCAACAGGCTAATTTCACCGAGGAAGGAGACGGTATTATGGTGAGATAACTATATAATACATCTGCATATGGCACTACTTAAGCAGCTTTATCCCTTGGATAAATTAAAAAAATATATAAACTATGAAGAATTTTGAAAACCTGATTAGACTGGCGATCATATTTTTTTTATTCGATTCCAAATTTCAAATACTTTCAAATTTCATAGACCAGAAATGTATGCAAAAAATGTACGACAAAATATAAGTCTTGTAAAATATGATTTTTAAAAAATGATGTCTTGTAATTTACTTGGACAATTCAATAATTGAGAATATTCAAATATGTACTCTAGTGTAGCTAAAGAGTAGAGCTACTTTAAGCTACATGTGCGGATTATTATTGGAGTTGCAAGTTTAATTAATTTGTAGTCATAAAGGTGGTGGACATGCACCAATTAGTGATATCTCAATAGCTACCCGGAAGCAGTGTAACTGCTACAACTGTGAAAGCCCATTAACAACATTGAAAAAAAAATCAATAACTGAATGGAGAGGGTGAAAAAAAGACAAAATATAAAAATAGGAATGAAAAGCCCGAGACTAATTGGTACTCGTTAATGTAATTACAGGAGGAATTTCGACGTCTTTATGCTCAACTTGAAGTACTCAAAGAGAAAAATATGCGCATGGGTAATCGGCATTTGACGGCGAAAATATTGGCCATGCAAGAGGCAGCTAACCGTGCTGAAACCCAGATATCCACGATTCAAGCAATCTCCTCGACTTTGAGATTGAATGACATAAGTGTCACGACTGTTGAAGAGTCTACCATGCTCTTCAAGAGTGGAAGTGAGTCGGGAGTCGAGAGTTATCGCGAGGCGGAAGCGAAGAATGGTAAGTCGAAAAAATTATTATGCCAAAAGTCGACGGAAAAAGACAATTCACAAGCCAGTGATGATGGGCCATCGACTTCGAGGGATAAAGACATTACTAAACTTTGTGATGAAAAGATTAACGAAATCATCGATGATAATAAACAAAATATGAGTGATGGTGATGTTAACAAAACAACTTTGGACTATAGTGTATCGTGTGCTGAGACGAATATTGATGAGATTGTTGCCGTAGAAAATACAGAGGGCAATGAAGAAATAGAGGGTAAAAGATCCAACGATCCTCCAACACTTCCTATTGTTATAAATCTCGAGGATAATAGCAGATACTCGGAAGAAGTGATTGTTTAATTTGAGTTATTTGCTCCTCATCGGTGTTTATTGAATCAAGTGGATTTGTGATTTTTCCTTGGAAGAGTACTCGACCGATGTACTCAGCTACAGTCGTTTAGCTCAATTCGTCTTGTTAGACATACAGATGCCTATTCTATTTTCTGCGTACAAAATTGGTTTAAGCATTTTTATCGACGCGTTGTTGAGATATTTCATGAAGTATAATTGAATGTACATAAAATGTACAGTTTATTATCTATTATTGAATTCATCCGTTCTTTTTTATATTGCGTGTTCTAGCGAATATTTTAATTATGTAATAGAAGACGATAGTTAGATATTAAAACACATCCAGCGGTTTACATAAAATTCAAGTAAATATGTTTATATGATAAACTTGTTTGAAGACTTTAAAACTTTATGGTCAGTCATTGGCCGTTGTGAATAATAATGTACATATGGTTGTGATCGTGTGGAGTCACACTGAGAGGAAAATATAATTTTACAACCCAGATTTGTTTTGCACAACCAAGTGCCCGAAATTCTTATACTAACCCGCGTTTAAATTCTTGTCAGAAGAATATTGGATTGAAAAAATTCGATTTTTCTCTTAGTGCAGTTAAAGAAACAATTTTATGTATATGATAATGAATATTTGAATTGCGAAATATGTATTCATAGTATATTTGAGAAATGTGGAATATATTGATACATTTGAGTTAAAGTGGGATTAAGAGTTAAGGGTATATTACTTTAGTTTACTCCCAACCTCAATGTACAATTTTGTATATAATGTATGAGTAAAAACTTATCGAGTGAAATATTTTTGCTGAATACTGCGAGAGATGTAATTAAGGAAATGAGCAAGCTTTCATTTGCGAGACAATGAGCAGATTCTCTATAGATAACCGAGTAAGGGAGGGATCCTTCGTATTATGTCTGACCTGATGAAAGTTTGTGCTCCTTTCAGCTTTATTATGAATTGCATGAATTTCGACATTCACTTCAATTCATTGGGTTACTGTACATATCAATTTGAATCGTGTAATTCAGGATGACAATTGTAATTACAAGGATGAAAAGTATTTCTTTTGGTGGGAATTGAGGCTTATCAAAGTTCATGGTCACGACGGGTATCTTGATCTGAGCCCCAAAAAAGAAACCCCTCGTGATTGTCAGTCTTTAAACAATGATGTTGTGATTGTGCAGTTAATACTGACTGCAGTTCAATATAAATCGGGATTTGTTTTAGCTGGCTCCGTACTCATTTATTTTTCTTTTTTTTCAGTTCAAATAAGCTTCGGAAGATATAGTTTCGGTTTCCGTATCCTCGAGGTACCATAAAGTTTTATAATACACTGGAATCCTCACTTGAATCAACAATTTGCTCTGCTCTGAAACTCGAGTGTTCAATTAAAGATTGTATATTGACGTACCACCGGAGCGTAAAAAATTCTACGTTCAACGACCCTATAGAGGATTTCAATCGATAGCATACATCGACGATGTGTAAGAGTTGGAGGGTATCGGAAATAGAGAGAGGGGGAGAGAGAGAGAGAGAGGCGTAGTTCCAATGAATTAAAAAAAATTCTCGATACTATGCTAAAAAGATCGGAGAAATCGAAATCATCTTACTGTTTTTATTTTTCAGTTCGATACTTGGTCGTACGTAAGTTATTGTAAACATAACAGCTCGAGATTGGGAAGAAGAGGAGAGGCGAAGAGGAGGAGAGGGGATCAATGATACAGGTTGTAAAATATTTGTAGTAAATGTATGACAATTTTGCGTAAAGAAAACCATAATATTTGACAATTGCTCATGTCACTAGGAATAATGAAAAATATCTGTGAATATGATGTATTATAAATTTAAATTTGTGCTGTGCGAGGGTTGGAATCGATGATAAGTACACAGTGACTTTTCGCTTTATATCGGATTCATATCAAGCGGACAATTACGTACACATCGTAACTTTGTTTCCGGCTAACTTCCCGTCATCAGTCCTATTGAAAATTATATTATCAAAAATATCTGAACAAGTGAATTGAATAATTTCGCAAAAATGAATAAAACATAAATGATAGAGTTGCATTGGAGTTTTGCTGAATTAAAATAATGTCATCAAATTCTCCAATAAATGAATAAATATGTTAAACAACAACAGCTGTTATTCGATAGAATTAACATGTACTCCACAATCAGATCGGTTGTGATACAGTGGAAATGAGCTGAATAGCCAAACAATATCAACTATCAATTGTCCAATGTGAATATACAGAAGAACAAAGTTATTGTCATGTGATTGAAAAATGTATCTGAAGGCAAATTGTGTGGTGATAAGCTGAATGTTATGGGAGTATGAATAAAATTCCAGAAATGGAGAAATTAAAGTGATTTATCTTTTACAATTGAATGGTAATTTTAGCTATTCCAATTTTCATTCTTGCATTTTCAATTGCATTAGCGAGCCTGAAATTTTTTCTTTTATTGCACTAAATAAAACGAGCCCATGCTGATGCTGGGATAGTGATCTATTATAAAACACTCGAAAACACTGGCTGACTGCCAATACTGCAAGGATACGACGTTCCAACGGAGATTTGAATAGCAGTCCTCATTATATATATAAAAAATAAGACAAATGAGATTTTCATTCGAGAAGTAATATCCGGGAGATCCGTTTATCGTCTCCTCTTCTAATTCCTGCTGAAGCACGCTTAACTCAAATTTAATATTCTGTGAAATATGAAGTAAAAAAGGGTTAACTGAATCGAAATTTTTGCGCGTTTGGTTGCCCACGTGAAAAAGGAAAACATATATTGCCCTGTGGACTTTGATTCATCTAGGGCACACCCGAAAGTAGCCGAATATACTGATCGAGTGGAAACTTTTTATGCAGACAGGGGGAATAATATTTATGCGCAATATCTCATGATAGAATGTTATGAGCCAGCTCCAGTTCTGAATGCAAATCGATGTTCACGAGCCATAAAAACTTGTTCTGTCTCTGCCAAATATTTCGTATCAACTTTTACCAAGTTGAAAACTCCGTGGAAACCATATATTTCGAGTAATCATTGGTGTAAGAAAACCGATAGAGTTCTTGGAAACCCAATTTCTACGTTGTTAATAAATCAATATTTCCCAGAGAAACCTAAATATTCTATCACTACTTTAGAAGAATCAGGAAAAAACTTGCTCTTTGTAAGGCTTTTTTTTTTATTAATTCTTGTTGTTTTTTATGAACACAGGAATTTACCACCTCATTATTCTGTGTACAGTCTCATTCTTCTCAAATATTAATTAACAAATACTCATTAAGAATGTTTCAAAAAACTAGTGTTTTATAGGGCAGCCCCATCAATTTTACGTCTTACGCGTGCAAAAGCAAGTGCTCTTGTCGTTGACGAACAGCAAAAAGCCAGAGCTCCGTGATAACACTATTTCGTAAGAATTAGAGGTCTTTCTACGTTGCTATATGTTTCTAGGGACTTGTTTTGTAAGGAAAAGCCTCAAATTCAGCATCGAATGTTCTCTAGTTAAATTGATTATTTATTTGTGTAACAATTTTGTCTTCCCTACTGACTATAAGTGACAATCACATAATAATTTAGCATTAGTAAAAAAATGTAAGTTGATTATTTTGCAAGCCGGACGAAAGGGAGTACCTACAAAACCGCAATGCCATTTCTTTCATTACGTCCTCGAGTTCCTCCTTCGGGCCCACTCGGAATTAAAAATTTTTTTTGTTTAATATTTGCCGAAAAATAAAAAAAGATCTACTGGGCTTAACGTAACTCAAAAGCCGCCAACAGTTTGTCCGGATTGACTATACATTTAAATATGTTCAGTTAAAAAACTTTCCAACTAAAATTTGTTCAAATTATTCTGTTAATTGCACTTAATGAGCATCATTCAAATCTTATTTTCTAATAAGTTTATTAATTGATAACATTCACTCTCATAAAGAATAGCTGAATTGACCCCAACAACCGTTGATTGTTTTTTAATTGGGGTCAAACAAGCATAGCAACATAGCATTCGATAAAACGACTTTCTGATTTTCACATGAAAAGTGGGGTTAAATTGCGATTATTAAGAAGATTTCTTTTTTTCAAAAATCACAATGGGAATAAACGGTATTAAATCGATCAAGAAGCTACAATACGGAATTTTAATAACCTTTTATATATAAACGTTGAACTACTTTAAGAAGCGACTAACGCTTAATGTTAAGATGGTCCCCGATGGATCTATGGGATCGGGATTTGTCACAATAGCATTGTGGCTGGGGGCAATCGATATATTATGAGACATACGTGTGCGGTGTAGAGTATGCATGGCACCAAGAGGTGCCAATGACGTACGTTCAAGACAACGTCAGACCAAGTGCATAGGATAATCTACGAGCGCTGGCAACCGTAGGTGGTTTGGAACCTTCGGCTCATAGAATCAAGGCGTTATCGTATGAAACGCATGGCAGCACCATTGAATCGGCTGTTACCCAGTGAAACGATAAATTTAATATCCACACGACGAAAAGCACTACTTCAGTGCCCGCGTCTTCGAATTTTCTTAGGTATATCGACGTTTATAGTTTCCAAGAGGGCGTTGAGAGGCACAGTAAAAAATAGGACATAAATGGAATGCAAAATTCAAGAGAAAACAAGTGTAAAGCACCTGAAAGTTAGTGATTCAGTTGACATCATAAATATCCGGTAACGCAATTCATTGATGATTCCCTATTCATATTCATTAATCAATTGTTATAACCTGTTAAAGACCTAAACTTGTTCATGGAGAATATGAATAACGAGGTTTCATAACTTTTTTATCGTCTATCGTCAAGATTTTATAAAAAAGACTATAAAAGTTTCATGACCAATTCTTATTGTCATCTCTACTCTTATAAATTTCTGTTTTCGACGTATAAATCCAGCGATATTAAATACAACCACCTGGTTTTACGATTCACCGCATTAGAACCTACATTACGCTCAGCTCCGCAGAATATGCCGTTTCCCATTGAGCGATAAAGTCGTTTTATGCCACAACAGTTCAATTCCAAGTCCACCAACAATCCTTTCTGCTCGGTTATTCCATATATCAACATTTTATTATGTTAGAGAATTTGTGGAGAGGGTTACGAAGTGCCTTCGATAAATATTCCACGTGCTTCCTATCTAACCGCGGTGATAAATGCTCTTCCTTCTCAACTTGGAGCTTGAAATACTCACGGAATTACACCGAGCGCACTCATGACTCGGTGGTCATCACGTACGTCGAGTTGGGACCTGACTAATTATGTAATATTACTCTCGGAAAATGAATTGCAGCCATTACATACTGCACACCTTAGATCCAATATTTTCTAATTTTCCCTTTTCTCCAGTATTTATTGGAGTGTTCCGTAATAGCGACACTATATTCTGTAAAAATAATATCTTGAATGATGGAAACACTAGCGAAGTTTAATATTTCACGCAAACAATTTATAAATTTGAGAATTCTATCGCGTGAAAATTCTTTAATATGGTCATCAACTGTAACGGAAAGTGAACTTGCGATTCAAAATTTTCTTCGCAACACGTGCAAAAATTTTTATTTTTTTTGGCTTATGAGATTATATCGTTCGCAAAAAAAACACTTTTTTACACTCGTTACCAAAGATACTATTTTGTCGCAAACTTCCAAATTATTGAGATTTACCATAATTCTGTGAGAAAATTTATCAGCTCTTTCATCAAGTTCTTTCACTAAAAACTATTTTACAGTAAAAATTAATAGAATTTCATATTTCTATGCAATTGTGTCAATTAACGTGGTTTCAATGTAGAAATTCCTAGACATGAATTTTTAATTTTTGTCACTCCATTTTTCTTTCTTCTGCTGCCAAATTTTCTCGTGAAAACAACCAATAACTATAAAATCAAGTGTCCCCTTACAAACTCATGATATACAATCAAAATTTACTATCGACATCAAGAGTCCATAGAGAAAGTTGAAAAGTTTAAAAATTCCATCGCGAGAAAATCCACTAATTTTTCCACTGCAAACTTCCATTTCAATCCCATTCACCCAAACTCTGAGATATGCATTTCCTCCCTTATTCTCCATTCTTCTCATTTCGCAATCTTCACCGAGACGTCTCCTACTGTAATATTCAAGTATTCATATCACTTAATCTTGTGTCTGAAGGAAGATTTCTTTCTCACGATAAAGAGATTTTATTAATCCTTGAAAAGTTAATTTACTTCTATACCTACAAAGCTATTTGTCACAACTTTCAGAATGAAAGGTTCCGTCATACGGATAGGGAATTATGATTTTGGCACACAATTGAGTAATTTATTCATTCCGATTGAAAGCTGTAGTATTATTGTACATTAACAAATCACGATCGTCGGTTAATTGGTTGATTCTCAGTTCGCTAGACTTTTCTAGACGTTCTAGACGTTTTCAGTTTTTGGATTGTTCCACTAAATTCCATGAAAATCATCGGAAATAACTAACCCACGAGTAATTTTTCTGCCCACCTGGACCGAAAGTGAGTGTTTCTAACCAATTGAAGCGAGTCAATTCTGGCGGAAAAAAACGTTCTTTCAACCCTCGGGAGGAGAATTAGACGAGGACGAGTTGTCTAATTTTTCTCCCTACGTGAGAAATATACTGTTTTAAGAATCTGAAATTTTGTCAGGTTATAGGTATTAATGAGGACTAACTCTAGGCACAAGACGCGCTAGATTAACTAATAGCAACGTTTTCACGATAAATCGATAACTATAAAATCCTTTATTCTAAAGCATAATCAATGACTTTTGTTAATTCATCCACCCTCGTGAGATGAAAAGTCAGAGCGTAGGGCTGACTTCAGGACAAAGACTTTTTCAAGTGAGGTAAAAGTATATCGCAGGTACTCCAGAATAAACGGTTCTGCAATTTCTGCAGTAGAATTGACCAACTGTTGGCTGAACATCGGAACAATTACAGTTTCTTTCTGTTTTAGACGGGAAAGTAATTAACGATAGACAAAAGTTGCTTCTGGAGTTCGTACTGGAGTAGATTGGGAAACGACAAAGTTTGCTTATAGTGTGGGTAAAGTTGTGTATTTTGATGGTAAATCCGGGTGACGAGTATTGTCTTGGGATTATCCCTTTTGCCGGGTTTGTCCAAGGAAATGAAAACAATTCGTTGAATAGTTGATGCCAATTAAACTATGGTTCATTTATGGTCTTTCATATATGCTGAGCATCTTCACACCTGAGAACTCTAGAATTTTCGGTGCTGAGAAGAGAGAGATCCCATCACTTCTTTCAAGTAAAATGTATAGGGTGAAAAAATTTTGGTTTTTTAAAATTACTTGTTTATGTCAAAGTACAGGTAACGAACATCATGTAAATTTCGTTTTTTCATTATATCGAGCCTCATATCGGGAGTAATATCGAATGCCTAACAAAATTTCGTCGAAATATATCAAAATATGCATCATTTCCTGACTCTCCGTGCCATATTTTCAAAGTTTTAAAAATGCTATGAAAATAGGAAAAGCCGTGCATTTTACTCTGCCGTTATCATGTTAATGCGGATTAAACCACGACCTATCCTGTATTATGTCACCATTTATCATCTCCCTTGCAAAATAAATGAATCTCTGGGTGATTATCATCAATCATCAATTTTTTAAAATTGAGACTCATATTTTCAGCCTTTAATCACTGTATTAATTGACGAAAAATATTGTAAACTAACTAAAATAAAAAAACAACAACAAGAAATAGCATGTGAAAATAGAAAGTCCCAACCGAAGAAATGACAGAGAAAAATTAGGGAGTCACTGGATTTCTGTTTGGATATATTGCAAATAGAGGCTCCATGTTTGCAAAAAGTTATGATTGATCATCATCATACGATAATTTAATCATTCCGCACGAGGAACTAGTAATGGTGCCATGATGTGAAAGAGACAGTGGATCAGTCTTCATTAACTCGATAATGACAGAATTCCATAATTTTCATTCCATTTTCCAGATTTTTTTTTTTTCAATTTTCAA
The DNA here is from genome assembly GCA_030522845.1 of Psyttalia concolor. Lineage (NCBI taxonomy): Eukaryota > Metazoa > Arthropoda > Insecta > Hymenoptera > Braconidae > Psyttalia > Psyttalia concolor. The sequence continues at coordinate 12,111 of JAPYZM010002327.1, forward strand.
AATTTGATTTATCCGAAATGCATGATTTGATAAGGGGACACTGACGCTTGAAGGCGGTTCGTTTTAGCTAAACCAAATTCACCACGCCACTCCCTTTAGTTTCATCAGAGTAGTTATCATCGAAGAGACCGTATATTACGGGTGATATTTCGAAAGCAACAGAAAAACAGATAATGCAGAAGACAGTGGGACTCATGGGATTGACTTCAGAGATATTCATTAAGATATGATCCTCGTGGGAGATTCGTTAGCAAGACCAGTTGGAAAATGAGGGACGAGAATGATGAACATCAGCTCCCGTGAGGAAATCGCTCAATCATAATTCGTTAGGATTTCACGTACATGCACTCGGGGGGCACTCGACGCGGACATCCCTCAGCAAATACTCAATTATTTGAAGAAATCCCAGAACGTTTGAGCTTTAGTTATTTTGGTGGTGATGTAATTGGCAATGCCGAGGGTGAATTTATCGTCCTGGGATGCTGGATTTGGATAATCGAATCCCTAAATCATTGCTGCTTTCAAGCGTGACCTAAAAACATAAATAGAATATAACGAACGATGATAAATAGAAAAATACATTGGCCGTTTGGTCACTATTTTTTTGATGAATGCAGAATACTAAAGAGAGGTTGAGATTCGGATTATTCCATGCGGATGCAAATGGCTAAGTCCGAGGAGGTGGACACTTTCAGGGTAAAATGGTGACTTATCGTATTTTAATCCCGAACATTTCATCGGGGAATTTTAATTACTTGTTGTGTTACGTGTCCTTCGAACCGCTTAAAATATATCCCGTCGGAAGGATGTCGAGGAACAAACCCATGAGAACGATCATCTTTAAAAAAATCTGTTTCATTTCGCCCGGATTAATCTTAACTCAAAGATCTGTCACTTGATATACTTTATCTAATGAACTGAACTAATTATTTCCACAATTGCGCTGTGCACCCTTTTCTTCGGGTATAACAGTATTTTGAACGTCGAGTATCAATAATGAAAGGTAATTGGCGTTATGGTTATACATTGCGTGATGCATTGTGTTTTTCCCTTCACTCCTGTCAATAAAATGGGTCACGTCAAATTAACTGGCCTACATTCAACACTCCTAGGAATATAAATTGCCGTCCAGATGAAATAGATTTGACTGGTGAATTACGTTTATGACGGAATTTTCAATGTCAGTCAAATAAACAACCAAAAATGAGAAGTGTCAATCGACGATAATAGAGTTTATTCCAATTATAATTTGATACACAATGAACAATATTCATTTTACCAAGTACCATGAAAATAATAGTTCAATGCAATTTTTAATTTTCAATGAAAAAATGATTCAACTTGAATCTGGAGTTCCATTTTTGGCGATAATGTTCCAGGAAAAATTCAAACTTCAGTACTAAAAATTCCTTGAAACGTCAGTAGAACTTTAAAGTAAGAAATATTTCCATATATATTCAAAATTTCGGCAATACATTTTTAACAATATGAGGGAATAAATAATTAGTGAAATCATTGGAGAATTGTCCATAATTCTACCTCAAATGTTGAGGTCTTCTTCCAGAAGAAAAACGAGCTTCTTCATTTTTCTGTAATCAATTTAAAAGATTGAATGTGAGTGTCTGATCAACCAAGAGCCCAAGAAAAGGAACTGTTGGACTACATCTCACTTCGTGTCCTCCAATAGTTATAGCAAAATTGTTGAGGGGAAGGGGGGGGGGGATCGTGTCTCTCGCTGAAATGGATCACTTTCATCTTATGAGGAATCAGAAGAAGATCAATTTTATTGAGATTTTGATCAATAAGTTTCACTGAATATTCTATAATTCTCAAGCGTCCTGGAACAAAAGGAGAAGAATAGTAAAGAGCAATGTCATTGGTAAATTGGGAAATTGGTAAATCTGTACAAAGCCTCAATATTCATAAATTGCTGTTGAATACACCAACTACACTGAGAGAAAAATTTAGTTTTGCCAAATATTCATTTACCTGAGAGAAATATTTGTTTTTGAAAGACTGTTTTTGAAAGACGAATATCTTCAATCCAAAAATTTTCAGACCATTTTGATTAGGTTTTAATCATTATGATCATATTACATTAGGTGATCACGATATTGTACATAATCT
>JAPYZM010002328.1:0-25236 GCA_030522845.1 Psyttalia concolor
CAAAAACCATTTTTTTTCACTTGTTACGAAATATACTATTTCATCACGCTGTGTCGGAAAAGTAACTTTTCATCACGCTGTATCGGAAAAGTAACTTTTTAGTCACTCTCCGCTTCGCGTCGACCGACTGAAAAGTGCTTTTTTTGATGAAAAATATTTTTCATCACGCTGTGTCTGAAAAGTAACTTTTCAGTCACTCTCCACTTCGCGTCGAGTGACTGAAAAGTGCTTTTCCGACACATTGAGATGAAATATACTAGTTCGTAACTCGTGAAAAAAGTGGTTTTTGACTCGTGGGATTATATGACTCGCCTTCGGCTCGTGACATAAACCTTCCGCTGGCCAAAAACCATTTCTTTTCACTTCTTACGAAATATACTATTGCCTCGGCAATCAAAGATAATTAATTAAATTAAATGACTTTTAATAATTATAATTAATAACAGATAATTAAATGACTTTTTGGGTAGTAACTTTGATAAAGAAGCAAATAAAAAATCTTATTTTTCTAATTGTATATTTACAGGATTTTTCAAATATTATGATATTCGAGTAGATATTTTATATTTTATGGTGCGATATTTTGTCAATGATTATTTTTCGCCACCTCCCACCCATTAGTCACCTCCGTGCCGCTCAACAATATTTATCTTATGTTTTTTATTTAAAAAATTGTGATATCGCTTTCTACTTTCTAAGAGCATTACTTTCTTCAATTTTACCCAAACTCAAATGACCTCTCTCAATCTCTTCTTCGTTCTTTACTCACCCCGTAAGCGTATGATCTCGGGGGATAACGTGGTAGCGGTGGTATGAGCCTTGTAGCCAAGTTCGATGGCAACTCCCTAAAGTTCACCGTTTTACCACCCCTCAAACGCTGCTTCTCCCGTCTAATTAATAATGCAGCCTGCATTCTGCTTATTCATTTACTCTTATCATTGATTAAAATATCTTTTCTCTCTCCCTCTCTCTCTCTTTAGACAACAAATTTTGACTCTTTTCATATGCAATTCCCTGTTTTTTCTTAAATCACTGTTCCACTTTCTTGAAAAAAAAAAAACAGAAAAAATCTCGTTTTTACAGTTTGCAATTTAGCAGGGGAATCCCCATTTTTTTTTTCATTCTTCACTTCGGCTTTGGGTCCTTGAGGCCTTCTCAGTGGACATTGTGAAGTGTTTGAGAAGACGAGAAGGATCCAAATCCCTCTATTTGCCACCAGACAGCCAATTAATGCATTTTATTTGTTATCATCTTGTGCACGTGAATTTATTAATTAAACGTGCCTTTAGAGTGCAGTGCATCAAGGGGTGAAAACGGGCGATTTTGTTGAAAAATTATCTAATAGTTATTATTAAACTACTGTTTTTATACCCTAACTAGGAGTACCTAATCCCTAATAGAAGAAGAGTTTATTAATTTCTGTGCAGAGGAAGAATGCTCGCGGCTATTTTTGTTTATTTTTTTAGAAGTAAGAAGTAGATTAGTTTCAGCTTTTTTTTCTTTACAAACCTTTAAAATTATTGAATTGTATTCGGCTCCACGTGGCTATCTCGTTTTATTAAAATAATCATCGGTTACTCGGCCGGAAATTAAATGGGTAAAGTGACCAATGGATGAGCGAATTTCACACTCTTTGCGGTTTAGAGTAGATAAATTACTGGAAATGGGGATGGAGTAATGACCTCGTTCATCTATTGGCCAAATTACTTCTGAGAAGAAATGAAAATAAATTGAAATCATGAATTTGTTGTTTGTTAACAAGGAACCAGGAAACCAAAAAATGAGTTTCAGCATTTTCCCATATCCGTCACTCGGCAGAAATTAAATAGAACGAATTTCATAGTTTTCGGATTTAAAGTAGTTAAATTGATGAACATGTGCAGAATAACGAGTCGTCCATGGACAGATCGTCCGTGAGAAGAAGTGAAAATAAATAGAAAACCATGAGTTACATTTTCATTCCAAAAAATTTCATTGAACTTCCTGAAGATGGAAATCTTCTTCATCAACATGATTAATTTTTAGTTTCAATTGTTAAATTATATGTTATTTCATTGTATTTAATATTTGCTTATCCGAACTGATGTTTTTGAGAGCCCAGAAAAATCGGGAAATTCTCCAATGGCAAAGCCCCAGAATTTTTTACAGTTCTCGCTCTTTGAATTTCAATACAATAAAATTCTGTCGTCTACCTCTTCATGTTGACAAAAAAGAGCATAAATGAATGATAGATATAGTAAATAAAAAAACATCCCCTGAAAAACGTGAATTATTCCCTCGGTCAACGAAAAATACAATTATTTTAATACCCACCTGTAGCTCAGAAGGTGATGGTGACCTGAGATCGAGAAACGAGGGCGGCGGAAAGGGAAAATTGCTAGACTTGAGTGGAAGCGTTACGGAGTTTTGTGATTCCAGTGATAGCGGTGGCGGTGATATGGGGAATATCGGTGATACAGGCGGTGCCAAACGATTTGGTGTTAATTTATCATGTCTCCTACGACGATTGTGTCCATGAGGATGATTGCAATGCGACGAGTGGTACGGACTCGCTGTCTGTGCTTGTGGCTGAGGTGCTAAGTGCGTACGGGATGGCTTGGTCACTTGAGGTCCGCTGATTATTGCCGTTGATTTTCTCACTCCAGTTGTGTGAGTCGCCTCCAGTCGCTGCTTGTTCAACTGCAGGCGCTTCTGATTGCGACGTTTCGCTATGCTCGCACCACCCGCCGCCGCATACATCTTTTACGATTTTTTTGTTTTGTTTTTTGATCCTTTTTTTTGGTTTTGTTTTTGGTGGGATTAATTTCGTGGCCTCGAAGTGTTTAGTTTCTTCCCGCTTTAACGCCGCCGGGACAGGCGACTCACCGTTAAGAATAAAGCTCGTTCATTTCTCTTCATTCTGGAAAATTTCATCGTTCAAAAATGCTCGAGGTGACGATTTTCGTCGAGATTCACTCGGCTTTGGAGATTTATTGTGGTTGGAAGTGGGTGATTTTAGGGGGAAATGGCTGCACTGGGTCTATTTTCAACGACTCAATGGCATTTGACAATTTTTTATCCAGTCCATTCGCAATGATAAACTCAAACTCAAAGGCCAGAAGCCTCTCAAGTCGGATATCTCGAGAAATAATCGAGATACGGAGGAAATCGATAAAACGAAAGATGTGAGGTTTTAAAAGAGGAACATCTTTTGTCCGAACTATTTCGCTCCGTCTTTGATAGTTTACGAGCAAACTGGGTTTGACCAATTGAATTGCGTATGGACGAAAAAAATTTACAATTTACAAGTTATCCTGTCGACATATTCTCTCCAATTCCTCGGCTCGTGTATCCCAATTTTTTTTCCTGAATTTTTTTAAGCCCCGAAAGCCCCGATAGCAAGTGTGATTGAAAAATTGTGTCTAGAAAACGTTAAATTTTCAGATTTTGGTGAGCTCTCCCCGGAAATTTCCTGCGTTATAAAAATTGCCAAGAATGAAAAATAATAATTACACGAAAATCTCGATAATCTCCTCAATGAAAAAAATCATTATGTCCCCGTGTAACCATTTCCGAATAAAATTACCGAATTTTTTGTGTTCCTATTGACGGGTGTAAGCATTTAAAGCATCCTAAAGCGTTAAACTACATCTAACAACAACAACATATGTTCCAATAAACTAATATAATTTACTCAAATGTTAAAAAAAATACCTATGACAAAGGCAAATGAATGGTTTATCGACGTTCGTTGGTGGTGGTCGATTATTGCGAAAGGGTCAAGTGCTTTCAGCACGAAACACCAAAGGGGAAAATCCTCGTTTTTTTTCCCCCTCCTCTTTCTCTACTTTTTTTCCACTCTTATTTACAAATACGGTCAATGCGGGCGAAGCGATATAATAGCAGGCACACATAATGGGCACAGAAAGGGGTTGATTTCTGCTTTATGGAGTAGGTCGAAGGGGATATTGCGAATGGGGTTCGGTTTGGTGATGCATTGGGGCAGTCGAGCGGAATTAAATGCAGGTCAGTCGGTAATAAAAGCAAAGATTGAAGCTCAGGATTACTCTAGTTACTCGTTCTAAGTCATCTTCTCTACGCTCTAATTTTATTTCAACTGATTGAAACAATTTTTTTTCTGTCGTGACTGCTGTGAGTTGTGAGGCCTTTCACTTCATTTGCATTGATTTAATTTAGTTTTAGGCTGACTGGTGGTTTTTCTGGCTCATTATAACGCCAACATTGGGGAGTGTTGGGAGATTTTTGGGGCGGGATAAGCAGCAAAAGTAGCGGGGATCTCACATTGACACGTGACTAAAATTTTTGGCACAAAATAATTAACCAATTGTTGGAATTTTAACGTGAGCTAATGTTTCGGATGAATCGATTGACCATTTTTTCAAGTTTCTGAATTGTTTGTTGGTTTTGGAAACTAAAAATTCACACGTGCGAAGAAATTTTGTAGAAAAACTGATTCCATTGATTTTTTTATCGGTTCGGGAAAGATTTTGGGAAGATTTTTCACCAGTCCTGGTGTACATTTTTTCTCAGCACAAAATTCTGGATTATTTTCGTTTATAGGTTCTAATGGAAAAGAAGAAAAATCAAGTGAAGATGAGTAATTGCAAAAATTGTATAGAAAACCAAAATCTACTGATTTTTTGTTCACAGAAATTTCTATTGAACATTTTTCATTCAAAAAATAGTCATTAAAATTAAAAATGCTCAATAAAATCAGCGAAAACTCAAAAGATTGTCAATGGATTTTGCTGTTGAGACCTCTAAATTTTAGTCAATAGCAACAAAATATACGAATAAAAATTCAACAGAATTCTCCAGTATTTTCTCCAAAAAAGTTCTCCAAAATGTCACACGTGAAATTCATAAACAAAGCCTCAAGTAAATAAATAAACTACACACCGTCCCCTCCACCCGAAAATCCTCAAATCGTCATGTGAAATTCAGTAAAATTCCTTTATCAATAATTAAAAAACATTAACAATCTATGAAATTTAATGCACGCAGTTGTTCGAGTGACGCGTGCGTGTTTCTGGTCCTCTGATGGAACCGCTGAGGAATGAGTAGGCCCCGATAAGAACCATTGTCTCCATCATTAATTACAACATCGTTGACCATTGATAATTGAAAGAGTTGGATTTGCTGTTCATTAAATATCGATGGCACGCCCGTCCACCCATGTCCTGGGGACGTTCTCGCCCAACGAGATCCGTAGGTAATTCCATCGGGAATAAATTCTTCAAAAATTCACTCAAAAATCTGTCCTCAATTAACCACCTCAAAGCCGATAAACAATTTAATTCTCTATGGATTATCACTCAACACGACAATCGCGCAAACTGCGATGCGCGTCCACGGGTATTTCTCCTTTCGACGCATCGATAATAATAAAAAAATATTGTCTTCAGTTCCGCCGAGTCCCTGCTGATGAAGAAATTTGTTCACTGATTTTTTTTTCCTCGGGGGAGAAATTTTTCGCGCTTTCGTTTCACTTGTCACTTTTGTCGTGCGACGATCACTGGAACTTCTGTCCCGATTTCATCCATGCTATCCTCGCTTATCAACCCCCTTCCCCCTTGCACCTCACGTTTCTCGGTCATCCGTGACTAGGCTAGGACACCCCACCCTTAAAATCCCCCCTTCGACCCCTTTTCACCCCCTTCGATCCGCGGGAGCTCCAGTCGATATTTCTACCGCGCTTTCATCGCTACTTTTGACCTTTCATATTTTCACACTGTCGACTCTTCGATATTTCACTTTGTTCCGGGAGGGGGTTGAAATAAATCGGCTGCATCGGAAGGGGCAGGGAACGGGCTATTGTCGAGTATCGACTGTTTCGAGATTTTTCATTCAGTGTTTCGAGGAGGTGTAGCGAGGGGTGAGACTGAGGACTGAGGCTGGAGGAAGTGCAAGGGCGACAAAAAAAACTGAAGAGTTGGAAGATATGTTGGTTGCAGTGAAGGCAATTCTGTACGAGTGGTATTGGTGACAGGGCCTGGGAAATGTGGGCGAATGAGACTGAAATGACAGAAAATGTTGAAATTCTGTGGACATTTTCAGGTCATATTCATCAAGCTTTGAGAAAGAATTCAAGGATTCCGTGAAAAGATATAACACAGATTCTAACTTTGGGTTCCAGAGATGGGAAACCTCGTCCAGAAGTTTACACTTTTATTCCAAGTGATTACCCGCGCGGAATTATCTAATTTCAATTAATTATCGTTACAATTTAACCGACATTTACAGTTTCCTTTGATTTTTTTTCTGTCGTGTCCAAAACGAGTTTAGTTTCTGGTTAAATCTCTTCAATTTATTTCCAATAGTGTTTATAATTGATAAAAATAAAAATTTATTGACAATAATAAGTTTATCCTCTACGTTTTCTACCACCACTTTTAGTGTGAGGATCTCGTTTGCCCTTTCCCGCTTTCGGTTTTTTACTGCCAGCGGATTTTTTGCTACCTTTTTTCGATTTCCTCTCTCCCCTCGAACTGTAACAACAATGTAGAGTAATTGTCACAATTTTTTCATAAACAAACGATTATTGAATTCAATGGATAATTTTGTTAGCAATTTTCCTTACATCGCTCCAGGAACTGTTGGAATATCCACCCTCAGGACATCTTTAGAATTTTTTCTGCTGATGATTTCACTGACTAAATCTGTGTTACGTTTTTTCTCTTCAGAAATATTCAGTGGTGGGGCCTTCCTCTTTCTCTTCATCCCAGGAACTTCTTTGGCAACTTGATCCCTCGAATCCTTCTCCTTCGGTAATCTACAGAGCAAAGAATTGCAGTTAAATGAGTTTTTAACTAAAAAATGGATTCGTCTTAAATTCCCAAGGGACTCACTTATTCTGGAACTTTCCAACAGATGCTGTGGACACTCTGGCAACAGTGGTGGCAGTTGCCAATTGCTTGGCAGATGTAAATTGCTCGGTTGTTGGTAATCCCACCCTTGGGACTTTGACATTCTTGGCTTTGGCAATATTCCTGAGCCTTTGGAGCTCGTTCTTAGCCACTCTCTCCTGCTTGGCATTGCTGGTAGTCTCTCTGGGGTCCGCTTTTGGTGTATTGTCACCGCCAAGCTCCACCAGCCAGTCTTTTTGCTCCTCAGCTGCTGCTCGTTTGTATCCAAATGTTGGAATCCATTTCTAAGAAATTAATCAATAAATAAGTAATGAATTGAATCATTTTAGCGGAGCAAATAACTTAACGATCGTTTTCCTCCAATTTTTAAACCAATAATTTAGAGATTAACATTAATCATCAAGGCTTCAACTCGGTTTAATAATACATATTGTTAATTACTTATTGAAAATAGTGGAATTCATTCCTAGTTTAATATCTGGGAATGTAATATTCAGGAATTTAAGGAAAATATTAGAAAATTAAGTGAAAAAAACGAGAAATGGAATATTCCACAAGGAATTAAAAACACCGGTCACGACTACTTATTATGAAACTTACGTTGAGCTCTTCATCCCATTTGAGTTTGGAGGTTCCCTTCTTCTTGGAGCGAATCCCCTTTTCCTTAGCGAACTGTTGCCACTTCGTCAACGGTTTCGGTTTGGGCACAGCTCTGGCTCTTGGAAGAATGTACGTAGGTTTTGGAAGCTTTGCGACAATAGCTTCATCCACTCTCTCCGTGGGAAGAGCCCAGATTTTGTTGAGAAGTAGCTGAGCATTGTCTCTTGTCAGGGCTTTCAAGAACTCTTCTTTGTTTGATCTGGAGTAATCAAAATGAATAGACATGCCAAGATAAATGAATACATTGATTATAACGGGTTCCAGACTGAATATAATGAGGTTAATTGAGGTTAGAAAAACATTTTTGTAGGTTACCTCAGCTTTTCATCATCAAACGCATTATAATCCGACGCCAGCAGTGTTCCCTCATCAATATCAAGTTCAATTAATTTATCTACTTTAGTCGAGCGACTCTTGTCCTCATTATCCTCCTGAAGAATAGCGTTGACAACATCCATGATAATCACGTTTTCTTTCTTAACTAGCCAAACTACACCACGCTCGATTTCAATTGCACTTTCAGAGGTCAGGGTTGACCTCCAAAAATTCCCTAGGCCACAAAACTTATATCTCCAGGAGCTCTCTTCAGTCCTCAATATCTCAAAATCAAAAGAGTATAATTAAACAATTTTTATTCCAGTTTGGAGGCATTTTTTTAAGCTTCAAAGCGAACTCTCACTCACCTCGATTGGATCACTCGAAGGTGAGATTTTGCTGATTGAAATAATATTTGTTCATCAATAATTATTTTAATCCCTCAAGTTGGATCTTTGACGCCTGAACTCGCGGATTATTTCTCACATCACAGATGTTGCATTAAATTGGTCATTCTGAGGTCCCTGATCATCACAGACGAAGGTAAGTGCCTTAAAATCCCTCAAGCTCTCCTCGAATCTCGAGTTTAGAGTATAAAATCGTCAATGATCAGGTGTCCCTCAAGCATAAACGATGGAAGCTCTGGGGGAGGAGGTTATCCCTCAGCCTTCAACCGTCCAGAAGCTCTCCTACAATGACATAGCCACAAAGTTGTTGAGTGAGAAGCTCCTGCTGACGGCTCTGGAGCTTCACGCCGAGCTCTGCGAGGCAGGCCGGGAGCTGCCAATTCTCAGGGACTTCTTCGCGAACCCTCACAATTTTGAGTCCCAGAGTGTTAAGCCAGAGCCAGTCCTGCCGATGCATCGCTCAAGCAGTCAAGCGACCTTGGACTCCCTGGATATCTCGAGGTAGGATTGCAGAGAGTTTATGTCATGTGATTTAATACTTATGCGATGTTATCGTCTGAGCTACAAATGTCACTATTTTTGCAAATTCATTATTTATCCAACATGATTTTGCCAAGAAAATTAGTCAAATTAAATATAAACTTATCATAATTTTAATTTAATCTCGTGAAATTATAACATGTCCAATTGAAATTATTATTTACTACTCTTCCGACTCACACATGAACATTTTTAATTGACACTATTTAAATGACTTTAGAAATTAGTTAAAATTATGGATTTCCTCAAATCGATGACAGATACTCTGAGGATGGTGGAGGGGTTGATGAACGAGTGGCTGTCCTCGAGTTTGAATTGCGGAAAGCAAGGGAGAACATATCAGCCCTCAGGGCCAATTTAACGGTTGTAGCAGAATCTGAAACGACTCCTGATAAAAATTCAGGGGGGAGTACCCTGGGAGAGCATCCCATAAAACCTCACGAACAACGAGCCCTCAACTTCCTCATCTACGAGTATTTATTGGCGAGGTCTTACAAATTAACGTCGATAACGTTTAGCGATGAGAATGAGGATCAGGACTTCGAGGACTGGGAGGACGTGGGCCTGAACATTCCAAAGCCACCGGATCTGGTGCAAGTTTACAGGGAATTCTTGAGGGGGGGAGGCTACGACAAACCTCCCTCAGCTGAGGCTGTGATACAAACTGATCTCGAGGAGGTAGAGGGTGGAAAGTCGAGAGGGGAGTGGGAGGGAGAGGTGAGGAGGCTGAGAGAAGAGATAGAGGGGCTGCAGGGGCAGATGGAGTCCCTCCAGGGGCTTAATAAGGAGCTTGAGCAGAAGTTGGAGACAGTTGTGAAACCTCAGGATCAGCAAAATTCGGGGCAGACTGTTCAGACCCTGAGCTCCAGCTCTACTACTCCTGATAAGTTCGAAATGCTCGAGAGTCCGAGGGAAGCGACCACGAAAGAGGACCCTGAGGAGGACGACAGCATCTCAGTAGTAGTCTCCCTGGGGGACACTGATCCCGGTGACAAGGAGTGGACCCGGATTCACCTCCCGCGAATGGACGTGACCACAGAGACTCCGACCCTTCCCAACTCCCCCTCGCGTGCCCTCCCGACTCGCTTCAAACGCGAGGTCCTCGCTCACTGTCTGATCACGGGCTCGCCCTTCGGTTCCGACGGCACCCAAGACGCCCTGATCGACGTCCTGGCTCTCACCCTCCCAAAGATCACTCCGAACATTGTCCTTGCCAAACGAGACGAAATAATCCCCTTAATCCTCAACACAATCCGCTTGCACTGTGACCCCTCAGAGCGTGAGAAGCTCCTCCAACTGCTCTTCAATCTCAAGAAAAAACCCCAAGAAGAGGAGCGAAGAATTCTACTGGGTGGAATAGTCTCAATAATAAAAATTGAGGATTCCCCCCCAGGCCCAGAGGAGATTCTGACCATCTGTTGGGAGCAGAGCCAGCACAAATACTCAGAGCGTCGATTGCTGTCCTCCGAATGCTGCTCAGCACTGGCGCCCTACACACCCAGTGGCCTCAGGAATTCACTAATGATCTCAATGCTCCAGCAGATGCTTCTGGAAGACAAGGAGCCCGCAGTAAGAGCCTCTGTCATTCAGAGTCTGTCGCTCCTGGTAGCCCTAATGGACGATCCCGACAAGTACTTCCAGTGCGAGGAGCTGGCCCTCACAGCTCTCGAGGACATCTCTCCAGAGGTATTCAGTGCAGCTTCGATGATCTTGGTGCCCATTCTGGCTCAATGGGCACTCTCTCTCAAACGCCTGCAGTCACATCTTCTGCCTCGTATTTTGACGAAGTTGACAAATCAGCTGAGACCGAGTCACTCGCCTGGAAAGGATCACAGAGAGGGCGACAGAGCTTGTGCTTATCTCAAAGTCCTCACGATCTTGCTACCTCATACCATCGTCTCTGTTGCAAATTCTCCAATCGTCAAGTCTAGTATTCAGGAGGATGTCTCCTCAGAAATTCCTAGGGAAATTGTGTCTCTCTGTAAATCTAGTATTACCAATCCCCAAGTGTTTTGTGAGGACTCTGAGGACATTGGAATCATATTGAATACATTTCTGGCACATATTTGGGTAGAGGATACCTGGCCAGAGCTTGACTGGCTGACGACTAAACTCATTTCAGAGATCCTGGAGATGGTGAAGGGTGTCGATGCCACTCAGGAGAGTGTCATGAACTGTCTCATGGGGTATGTTCAGGGGCTCTGCGAGGGCTTTGGATTGTATGTCACCCAGTACAGGATTAAGCAGGTCTTTGAGGACCAGGTGAGGAGGCTCGAGGAGGCCCTGACGTCTTTATCTGGTGAGCAGCTTGAAATGAATCTCAGTGTGATACCCATTTATCTGACAATTGTGGCGACCCTGGATCAAGCTGAACTGACGAAGAACGTTAGGAATTTTGTGGTTATGTACTCGATGAGTGGGGTTGATGTTGGGAGTTTGGTTGTGGGGGTTAAGAGGTTGTGCAAGCAGGCTAGGACTGTTGAGAGTGTTCTTACTGCTCTCTGGGATGGGGTTGTTCATCAGAGAGCGAGTGTCAGGACTATTACAGCTAGACTGTTTGCTGAGGTGAGACAGAATTTGTTGGATTATTTTAGTTTCGGTATAATTTCATATTATTTTTAACTAGTTTGATCTATTTGCTCACAATTCTGTTGATTATTGAATTATTACACGGAAATTGGTCACGGCTGAGCGGAATTACTTCAAGCGATTTTTTTTTGCAATTGTTCAACTGATCATTCATCAATCGTTGCTCTTTTTTGGAGATTTTGTTATTATTCAATCTAGTTTAGTAACAAAAATGAATTCGTTTCACGTGTATCCATTCCATTTTATTCATTTGGCATATTATTTTATTCTCGTGATTAATCAAAAAATGATCAATTTATTTTCGAAGGTCATTGGAAGTGTTGGAGAGCGAATCGTCTCTGCGAGGATTGCTCCGGCAATTGTTACTCTAGCCTCGGATTCAGACCTGATGGTGAAGGCCGGGGCGATCAGTGCTTTGGGAAGGTTGATCGTGGAGACTGGATCGAGAGAGGCGAAGGACAAGGGGCGGCTGACATTGGAGACAATAGCTAGGGAGCCTCAGGGAGTTTCTCCGGCATTGGCTGTTCCTCTTGTGACAACACTGGCGCACATCGCGCCCAATTGTCCTCAGCACTATGTCGAGGATGTCATTACCACTCAACTCACTGGAATCACTGCTTCTGCCCTGCAACAGAACAGGAGAGTCGACCTGGCAACTGCTCTTGTCGATGCTTATTCCATTATTGTTTACTGCTCGTTGAGCGACAGGTGTGTCAGTGGAGTTCTCCTGCCTGGATTGAGGTATCTGGAGACATTGGTTGGAGCCGTCCTGCCACAGCAGAGAGAGACCGTGAGGTCGCTCATTAGGGAGGCTGAGTCAAGACAGGATGTGCAGAGGCCTATTGAAAGGTAATTATCTGGGAAAATAATACTTTTATGATTTTTTTTTGCAATTCTAGGTGATAAATATAAAATATTCTGTGAATTTAAAGTTAAGGTCCGACTGTACGTCACCCGAACGTTATCTAGATTATTTTTGTTTTGAATTTATTTATTTTTTTGTAATAAGTAGATCCCCAAAAATTATAAATATATATGTGAAGAAAAAACTAGAGAATATTAGGAACAGTTTCAAAGACATTTGAGGAAATCTTGAGAAATAAGTGAGCAGAGGGTAGAAGAAATAATGAAAACACGCACCACGTGAAGTGATAGATTCTTAGCACCAAAATTTTTCATCCAGTTTTTTTTTATCACGAGTGTTCCTTATTCCAGTATACAAGGAAGTTTAAGTTTTTATTTTCCTCGCTACTCACTTATTCGTAATATTTCTCAAAAGCACGCATTGAAAATCTTCCCAATTTTCTCTAGGTTTTTCTAAATATAAATATATATTGTTGGGGATGGAGTTTTTTAAAAAAATGACTTGCCAAGTAGACGCCTTTGCAGATAAACAGTTCGAAACAAAAGTAATTTAGATAACGCTCGGATGGAGGTACGTCGGGGCCTTAATTTAAACTGAAATTGCCTGTAAATTAAATGATCATTGATATTTTTTAATTAGAGCTTCAATTATCAAACACTCCTAAAGCGTGAAATTGAAACTTAAGTTATAATTATATTCTCAATTGATTGAAAATACAGAAGGATTTATTTAACGAAATATTCCACTTAAAAAAAATCCCATGTTTCCAGTGACTTAAATTTTTTTTGAGATTTAGAGAGTATACCCAATATCAATAAAATAAAAATGATAGGAATTTTTCATTTCACCGGATAATTCATAAACTCATAAATTGTTTTCTCCTTTTTCCCAGATCAATTTCCGCAAGTTCCGGCCTCTCGCTCTCCCTGGCCACCGCCAATGTGGGCCAAGGTGTCGAAGACATGCGTCAGAGAATGTCAAAGATATTCACGCAAAAACCAAATTCTCCAAGTATGCCTAGTATATTCAGGAAGAAGTAGATTGTGGTGAGTGGTTCAACAGAGTGAAGAGAATTAACTTCATACGGTGCCTTTACATTCAGTAATAGCATTTTTCTTCGCGTGACGAGTTCAAATCCCTGGGATAATTAACACGCTCGCCGTCCCAGGAGAAAAACATTTACAATTCTCCGAGTTTATTCAATGGAAAGTATTCAAATTGAGGGAGAAGGACTCGGCACCTACAATCCCTCAATTATTACTGATGTATTATTCATGATAATGTATTCGTTATTTTAATTGCCAACAGCTGTATTCGAATGGCTCAGTACTCGAGGGATAATGCACAAATTATATTTAATTCATCAATAGAGGGACAGAAATTACGCAGTCATTAACACGCAAAGAAAAATGCTAAATGTGTGAGATAATTACGAATGAGCTAGTTCAATTTATCATCTTGACGGTTAAATTGTACTTACAGTATTTTAAATTTGCCCATTACAATATAGAGAGAGATATTTTTAAATAATTGAAACAATAGAGTTGTAAAGAAATTGTCGTTTCGAGAGTCTTCATCTTGTAAGAATATTTTATTTTATCTATATTTACAGTTAAATAAATATATACATACATTATGCTTTATGCAAGATAAATTTATATGCGTTTTTTTACATTAAATTATATTATATTAATTTCCATCGAATCAATTACACAATCGTTTTCTGAGTGTTAACAATTGTCTCGTTCCTCTAATCTCCTTGTTACCTACGTTTTTTTTTATTAAATATTATAGATAGTTGAACGTATTTATACTGAGCGATTTCAATAAATTTTATGTTTTCAATTGAATTTTATAAATTTTTTTTCTCGTCACTAGTGCCTAAATGAAGGATGAATTGCATTTATTAATTATCGAGCGGTTCAAAACGTGCTCGCTAGCCCTGAGCAATCTATCTAATTGATAGGATTCTAGTTCACTGCATGCCTGATTCATTCGCACTAGGGGATAATTGTTCTCTGATTTATTTCTCTGGATTTCGAAGGAGTCGTGGATCCCTATTTACATGACTTAAATATGGGGTGGGTCGAGAGGGGAATGGGAGGAGGAGGGAGAGAGAACGCGACGAGGAAGAACTTTGACTTTTGAAATTTGCGAGATTTAGGGGGTTAGACAGGCGAGCAGACGCCCGTCAGGAGCGGCTTGTCAGAGTCCCGGTTCTTCCTGACCATTTGAGGACTGTTCGACGAGCCGAAGAGACATTCTCAAATGGATTTTTTCCGTCTCCCATCTGCATCGCATGAGAATAAGTGGGAGTATTCGGGGCGAGTGCCTAATACACTAATCACGTCCTCTGAAAAATTAAAAACATAATTTTTCATGTGGTATTTTTCTCTTACAGACCTTATACATCGTTATAGATGATGCATATGGCTTATTGAAACTGAATAGGACCTTATTGAAATTTTAAAGGCCCTCCCAGAGACCCTCCAGAGACCCTGTGAGTCTCAGAGGGTCTCTTAGAAGTGCCTAGGTTTTTGTAAGGGTCTTATAACATTCATAGACGCTTTATAAGCTTCCATGGTGACCTTATTAGCCTTACCGCCCCTCATTTATCCTCATAGAGCTCTTATAAGCCTCCACATAGGCTTTATAAGCTCTCAGAAAAATCCTGTAGACCCTGTTAGAAGTATTTAAGGGCTCATTGGACCAGATAGACCTCACAGACTTCTATAAGCATCCACAGAAGTTTTATAGGTTCTCGGAGGCCTTGAGGAAGACTTATAACTTATTAACCTCTATTTAATCACCTGGCAACAGACATAATACAATTTTGAAAATAACTCTCATCCTCACCTAATGTCACAGAGTCTCCTCCCCCAGCCTCTCGACATGCCTGCAGGAATATTCTGTCGCACTCCTCATGATGTAACTGCAACGAGAGTCGCAGAACCTTCTGAAGTTCCTTGGCATTGAGACATTTGGTGCCATTAGAGTCGCAGACCTGTAAAATCCCCACAAACTCAATCTATAATTCAAAATAAAATTATAATAACGTTCCACTTACCTCGAAGGCGATGTCCACGAGGTCTAGCTCGGTATTTGCATTCGCTATTGCTAGGACTGTGAATATGTACTCTTCGAGGTCCACGCGCCCCCGATTATTCTGGAATGAAAAGGCTTGTTGTTATCATGTTAAAGGATTTGTTGAGCTTCAATTTTATTTGTTGAGTATGGAAAGGGCTTCATTTGTTGAATATCGGAAGGGCCATACCCGATCGTGGATTCTAAATAATTGCTGGGCTGAGGGGTCTTTTGGGTCCACCCTGAGTATCCTCGCGAACTCCTGGAAGTCCACTGAGTCACCGAATCTCGACGTCCGTTGTTGCAACAATTCCTCCTCTGTTTTGATCTTCTGAAGACTGGAAGAAATTTCAGAATCGAATGAAATAGCAAAAAGCATTAAAAAATTTACTAGAAAATCCTAGGCGAATTCGATTGTCGTATTTTTATCTCCTTCTTTTCTGTAGTCCATGGAAAGGGGCACAAAGTTTAATAAAATTGTGTAGAGAATTCGCTAAGATTATTCATTAAATTTTTTTTTGTGCAAAAAAGTTGAAAAGTCCTCTTGTCGCCTTTTACGAGTTCATTCCGGAAAATATCTTTCCCACTCAATGATAAGTATAGTACAGTAAAGTGAAGATAACACCTGTGTTTAGCATTTCAACTGCAAGTATTTACACTAAAACCCTGGGAATTCAGCGCACAGCACGGAATTTCCTTGAATATTTCAAGATGTATTGCCTACCCGAGTTTATACCGCAACTTGTGGGCTTCGACGATACTGGAGGCGTGGGACAAATGAAGCGAGTGAGCTTTGGAGATTATTCGGCAGTCGTCGTATGTATAATCTGATACTGGTATCTGCAGAGCTCTGAAATAATTGGTTAAATTGGTGGGATTAATTTAATTTTTAAGCAATCAAATGAGAATAGATCAGTTCACATTAATTGTAGCTTTTCAATTCTTCGATTTTATATAGAGTAAATAAAAATGTAAGAAAATTTAGAATTAGAGCAATTTCTGTACTCACTCAGCCATTAATCGCCGAACATTATTGGCATACAACTTTGGATCTGTTTTTTCTGCTTCGCTGGGCCTGTACACTGGCAAAAACTCGATCTCACAAGTGCTGTTCAACTGGGTCAGTGTCAGCCACAATAATTTCAATCTGAAAAAAATTACAAGTTCGTTATGCTTGATAGAGCCATTGCCATTTTTCCGGGGATGCATTTTTCATTTACACGAATAATTCAGATGTTTTTCCATTCACAGAAAATACACGACAAAACTTTGTTCGATATTGGAAAAACATTAGTCGCTACTGTTTCGATAAAATTTGATAAACAATTTTGTTTTATGTACAGACCGCGGTGCTATTTATTTGCCAATCGCATATTCTTCGACTGAAATGATTTGACCTCATATACTTCCGCACTAGAGCAACTCTCTCTATCAGACGAAAAAAATCAAGTCGCACCGGAAAAAAACTCATTGAAAATTCTAGTGAGTCCATTAGGCAATTCTGTTGTAATATAAATCGATTAACATACTTAATATAATTGTTTCTACAGGAATGCAAAATGGAACTTAAAAGAATTAGACAGTTGGAGCTGAGAAAATTCTGTGGAGAATTTCTATTGATTTTTTTTCTTTACGATATTGTCTACGCAAAAAGAAAGTTCAATAAAATTGTCCAGCGAAAGCCTTTAGGATTGACTAGTCAATTTATTTTGCCAGTATTTCTTGAATACTTTTTTTTTTGAATAAACGTATTCAGCGTAACTTTGAGGTGACTTACGGTCCGGGGCCTTCCCATGTCCATGTAACAGTGTCCAATTTATTCGGATAACGAATGCAGACAGGTTGAACTGGTACACCAGGATAGAATGCGCCACACTTGAATGTAATGAGACACGAGCGATTCGTGCAAGTGCCCTCAGGGAATATCATCACTTGGGGCCAGTCCTCCTTCGATGTCGCCCGCTCGATTATCTCTTTTATCGTATTTTGACGTGAATTGGGATCGTCTCGCCACACGTACACTGGTTGAGTGTAATTTATCAACTCTGATGAATAAAATTATCAATTAAACATTACCCATTAAACCGAAAGGCAACGAATTTTTAAGACAAATTTGTATTATGTAATTGAAAAGATTAAGACAAAACGATCTCAGCAAGTTTTGAATCAATAAATTCTGGTGAATGGGATTTGCAAATTTCCTGTCAATGCCAGTGAATTAAATTGCCAATTCAACAGTAATGGGCAATTCTGTGATTCAGTAATTTTTAGTTTGCGGTAAAATCGAGAGGAAATTCTCTTTTCAATTTGATTTTTAATAATTACATTTTTTCTTCTTGAGTTAATCGAGAAGAGGACACTGGTTAAGTGTTATTTATCAATTTAGATAAATAAAATAGCAATAGAAAAAATTAAGACAAAACGATCTCTTCAATTTTTGAATAACTAAATTCTGGTGAATGAGATTAGCGAGTTTACTGTCAATTCCAATTAATACAATTATCAATTGAAAAGTGATCCAAAAGTTGGTAATTGATTAATTTTTACTTAATGACTGACAAAATCGAGGGAAAATTATCGTCTCAATTTTATTTCCGGCAATAATATTTAACAGATAATAAAAATTGGTATTTTTATCCAATAATCCAATGGACAACTTCCGGCGAATGGAATTAACGAATTAATGATCATCACATACTTCCGATAAAAGGATTCAGTCCTGACTCTCTCCTGACGATGATGGAAGGAAAACCCGTGACGTAGACAATACCTCCATCAATGAACGTTGAGTGAGGTGCAACGACGAGTATCGGCGCTTCGGCCCTTGTGGCCTGCCTCCCCCGGACTACAATTCTCATTCCTCCCGCCTGATAAGTCAGTCGGCCAAGGTAGCACAGCCAGGGGATTATTTTTCTGCGGTATTTTCATTCATCTCATTTTCACACTTTTCTTCATTCACTTGCTCTACCCATTACCAGTACCAAAAGACTTTCCACTCGTCATTTTTATTAGTCTAAATTAATTAAAGATCCCATCCACCAGTACTTTACATCAACAGACATGAAATGACTTTTAATTCAGAGAAGAATGAATCTCAGGAAATTAGAGAAAAGCAGACGAAACGTTTTCATTTAGAAAAATAAATAGTTTGACTAAGTTTGAAGAAATTATTTTTCTCAATTTCTTCGTACAAGCAATTTACTCTTCTTGTGAATTGTGTAGTTTTCAATGACAAAGTTTTGAGATGAGGAATACCTATTAAATATTAATGTCTCCCAGTTATTGTTAATTCTAATGAAAATCCATTTCCAGAAAATGAAAAGACATAAATCGTGAAACAAATATGAAGCTGAAACGAGCCATAAAAATTCATTTGCCAGACAAATGCGATTGAGTGGTATTGACAATCTCAAATATTCTTCAATTGCTATTATGAAACTTTGCCAATTTATAAACAATATCACTGAGAAAAAATTGTCTAAAGTTACTTGGCTGGTGGTATTTTTTCTCGGTGTAACGCAATAAAAATTTTTTATATCTTTAAGTCTCAGTGCGATCATTAATTAGTGAAGTAATTTAAATTGAAGAAAAATTGGTGGAGTGGAAAACATTCTTAAGCCCTTAAAAAATTAAATAAATGGAATTTTCCACTGGCGAATGAATTCGTGAGTTTCAGCTTCACGTGATAGACCTACTTCCGAAGAATGGAATTCTGCCGGTCTCGGCTTTGGCAACGATACTGGGACCGCCGAGGTAGACGACCGGTAGTGCATCGAAGAAGCTCGAGTGTGGTGCCAAAGCCAGAACTGGCGCGTCCTTAGTCGTTGCCTTCTGGCCCTTGACCTTCAAATGGTGAAATCCACCGCAGACGAACATTGCCCTCATCACCCAGCACACCAGCACCCTCATATCTCTAATTATGTTAGGTCGAGATTAGCCCCGGATTCGTTAGTGCAAGCGTTTGTTAGTGGGCGAGGGGTGAAGCCGGTGGATTCGCTACTACACCACTTTCACCGCGAAATTGATGAGAAATGAAATGTTGGAGCGTGAATGACACTGAGCTCCATCGATTCGTTGCAGTTGAATTATTCAGGAAAGTTCAATTACGAGCGAGCGCTCAAGGCCTCCAGAAGTTTCCGGATTGCTTATTGAATTGGGGACACTCAAGGGCTTTGGCAGAACTTTTTCCCGATCCTTTTCTGTATTTCCAGCATTTTTTATGTCTCAGACAACATTTTAATTCGCTAAAGTTGAACTCATCAGATTTTTTTCGTGATTAAACATTCTGTCAAAAGCTGTAGTAAAATTTTCCATTTTTTCCTACGTTTTTTTGCACTTTAAAAGCCCTCAATTTTGAGAATAACTAAAAAATTATTTTTTTCGCTTCGAGACAATATTTACAACAAAAAACATTTTACATCACGTAATAATTTAAAATATGTGTTGTTTAAGATTGTTTAAAATGTTCTCTCATGAATAATCTGAAAGTAATGAATATTTATTGTGAAAATTACGATTAGAAATCGATTTCATGGTATAACTCTCAGCAAAAGTAGAACAATTTCCGTTATTCATTATTTAATTTAAATTATTCATTTGAGAGAGAGAGAATTGTTTACAAAAAATATTATAACTTTTCTCATCAATTTCCGTGCGTGTTTAGCTGTCAAGTTGACGTATAACTTTAATCATGAACTCCACATTAAACTTCCAGATATCAAAGTCATAGTATCGAGGTATATTAAAGCGTTAGTGTCAAATGAAACGAGTTTTCCCAGTTTGTGTTGAATTATTTGTTCTCACCGTCGCCATCCGGTGAGGGGGGCACGTCGGAGGTCTTCCTCGGAGAGGCCGTGGAGGCCTAGACACGCGAGGAGCCACGCCATTATCACTAGCGCTGTGATTGCTGCCAGGCGGAAGGGCAGCAGTGCCACTGTCAGAAATGCCGTCTGAAAATAATTATCCAGATTGCATTAATCTCTTCAACATTTTAATTCTCATAATTCATTATTTCTCCGACAAATTTACCTCTCACGTCCAATTAAATTGATATAAATTGATAAATTTTTTTTATATGTGGAATTTTATTCCCCAAAAAAAACATCAGATGAAATCCATCGATTTTTGTAGAAAAATTAGTCTATTAGTTTACTCAGATTACGAAAATCTCTGCGACATTTTAATCCTCATAATTAATTATTGAACCAAAGAATTCACCTCTCACGTCCAATTAATTTAATATAAAAGACATGAAATTTTTAGGTGATTTTTGAAAAAATTTTATTTTCTGGAATTTTATCCCCAAGAAAAAATCAAATGAACTTTCCCGCGATCTCGATAAAAAAATTAGTCTATTAAGTTTATAAAAAAAATTCAGAAAGAATTATTTTTTAGCCAAAAATGAAAGGTTAAATCAGAATAATATTACCGACAATAAAATTTTCTATTGAAGTGATAACACATAAAAAATTATTGCTCTTCTTTTCATTTGTATGGAAAACCGTCGGAGAATATTTCCGATCTTGGATTTATCATTTCAAAAAATCGTACGAATTTTCTCTTTCATCTCGCGTCTGCAAATAATTATCATAGCATTATTAAATTAGTGTTTCCGGTAATGCATTAGCCTCATTATCCCCATTTCACATTTCTCAATTAAAGTGAAAACACTTTCGAAACCCCGAGAAATGTTGTCCTCTACTTAACATGCGAATGGTGAGTAAAAAAAATATCCAAACGTAAAATTTTGGGGTACGAATTTGGGCCGGGGTCCAATGGACCGCTGGCCTGTGGTGGAGTATGTACCGTTCCGAATATTTTCCGTTAGACATTCTCAGCATTCTCGACTTTCTTCTTCCTGACTCACAGCCATTGATTCACCCAGAGAGAACCGCGCACGCGCTTGTAAACTTCAACCGATCTTTCGTTTTCCCTCGCGGAGAGTCTAATGACTCGTCTCATCATTGTTACATATTTTTTACCCGCGAAGAAGATTATTTGTAAGCGATTTTTATCGTGGTTATTGTTGGGAGTCATACGAGTTCGTTCGTCCCTCTCTCTCATTACCGTTCATCGTGCCGGTTCTCTCTCGGCGATTCACAGACGAATTCGTCTGTGAAAGTCGGCCAAAGGCCGCGGACCTCTTCTTCGGCGGACGATCGCTTCAATCACATGTTGTGGTGGGATTTTGCGATTTCGATGGCTCCTTTATACTCCGCAATTATTACTCCTTCCGTCTGTTAGTCTCCTTATTATTTTCCTTTTTATTTATTGATTCGTCAATTCGCCTAAAGTGTAACAAAATAAACCCGCAAAAATGCCGAAATTGTTAGAAAAGTGAAGTCTGTACAGAATAAATTATCGTTCTTATATAATTCGATTGTTATGTTCACTTTTCATTTTTTTTATCTTTTTATCCCCGCGGTAGTGGAAACGCAGAGCACAGGTCTTTTTTTCGTTGTGCAAAAATTACTTGACCCCAGAAAACAACGGAAACAGGCCGAGCGAGGGAGTAATTTACGATCCGTTATATTCCGCATGCGGAATACCCTAAATTTCTTTAATTGTCCCAGTGCGGTTTATCCTAAAATTCTTTAGTCCTCGAAGTCGGCGCGTGTAGAGTACGTTAAGGAGTTACATGGGTTTCGCAGGATAAAAAAATTGTACATTTTGACACTAGGCCGTGAAGAACTTTTTCTCTCCGGCGGGAGCAAAGTACTCGCTTCCCTCCCGCTACGCGGGAGGGAATTCCGGACGTGAGCAAGCCTCCTTTATTTTACCTCCCTAGGTGAGAAATATACTACTCTGGCGAATATTAGGTTACAGGACGAGCCGAAGGCGAGTTCTGTAATCATATGAGGGAGAAAGGTTCTTCACAGCCGTGTGTCAAACCATATTTTTTTTGCAATACCTGCCCAAAAAGTTCACTTTTCGGTACCGGTTTTTGTGCGTAAAGTGGTACTTTTCCACATAGTGCGCGTAAAAGTCAGAAATCGTGCGTAAAGTGAAACTCATGCGTAAAGCTTCGCTTTACGCACTCGAATTTCACTTTACACACGATCTTGACTTTTCCGCATGCAATACGTGCGTTCACCTTTTTCGCCTCGTGTGATCGCCTAGCACTCGTGCGAAAAAGTGCTATTTTACGCACTAGTTGCACAGTATACTATTGTTACTCAGTCCGTGAAGCACCGCCCACGGACGTCGTGACAAAATAGCTATTAACGCAGGGGCTGAACTAGGGATAACCCGCGGCAGTTCAATCACAGAACGTGAGGTATCCCTAGTTCACCAGTTCCGTTCAATGGTTTTTTACAGTGTTTTTACGTTCAGCGGGTAGTGTTGTGAATATACTACCTGGTGGCATCCATAACTCACGAGTTGACGGAATGAAAAGTGTACATAAAACTTCAAAAGTCAACCAATCAGGGCCAGAGATTCACAGGCCCTCATGGGTAGGAAAAGGTGGCTCTCAGTGATTAAATTTTAAGGCCTTTCAAGTCCTTTAAAACTCGTAAAAATTAACTCCGGTTCCTTTCCGAGCCATAAAGTTATATTTCAGTTGAGAAAGTTTTTCCATCTTTAGTCTGAGAACAACTGTCTCCTAGTCCAGACATGCTTTCCTCGTGCAAATAAAGAAAATTTAGTAAAGAATTTCACTGCGTTTTTCACTGCGTTCAAGATTCATTGATGTAGTCTCAGTCATATTCTAATGGTCGGTTTAAAAAATGACATACATCGCTTGCGATATATCACTATCGATTGTAATTTTTTTTTTAACTCTTTTACGGAGAAACTTCACTCCATTTATTCCTGAGGGAGTTGCCATTCTGTAATACTTTGTTTCTGCTTTTATGTGTTTCAATAATTATAGTATTTCTCCAAGCCTCTCAAACATTCTCTAAATAGTCCAATATTTTAAAAAACGAAACAAAGTTGGCATTTTACAGTTACCCAGACGAATCAGCAAAACGTCTAGCGCTTGAATAAACTCAATTTATTTTATACAAAAAAATGGAAACAAAGGCTCACTTTACTCACGCGCAATGGTAACTTTTTACTTTATGATGAATGAATACTTTCTAATTATCATTTGTTTCGACGTATGACCCACATCATTTGATATTTTCTTCTTAATGATGGCGATTTGATCGCATTCTACCGACTCAAGTGACCACGTCATCAATTATTTCAGAGCTAATTATTCTTGTCTTTCAGTTTAATTCGATTCTAAGCATGTGTGACACTTGTAATCTAAACAGAAAAAATGAGATTCAAATATTTGATACATTCTAATCATTAGTTTCTTCTCGCATAAAATTTGAATTTCACCTTTCTCGGGTGATTAAATGGAGGCCATCCTGGTTATTCCTAAACACGTAATTTTATTTCAGAAATTGAAATCAATTAAACTAATAGGAATTGAAGACCCCCGGGCCTTTTAAAAAATCCATCTCCCATTATTTTAGTCATAATTTCATTGACATCCGTTTTATTTTAATTCTACTACAGATACTACAGGATTACAAAAAAATATGTCCGAATATGAATTATTAAATAAACGCATTAAAGTGTCGAGACAAAAGTTCTTCTGTTGCTTAAAAATCGAGTCGAGGAAGTGAGAACAAAAAAAAATTGTTTTTCTTCCTTGTAATCGGGTGAGAGTCTTCCCCACCCCTTGGCGACTCCTGAGATCATCCTCGGGACATCTAAAAATATTCTAAAATCCAATAGACTCGAGATAGCCGAAAGATACCCGTTCACTTTCCCCATATTCTATAAAAACTTAGGAAAACTGCGGTTGCCTCACTAGCTATCGACCGGCATTCAACTTTCACTATCTCCATGGAAGCCATCATCACGGATTCAACTCAATTGAAAATGTTCCCTGCCTTAATGATTCAGGATATGCCCTTGTCAATTTATGAAACGTGCCCTCGGGATATTAAAATGGCTATCCGTCATGCGCTAGTTTTTAAATAGAAAGTTTTATCGTTGAGGTTTTAGACCAACTGTACTCTCCCATCTACAATTTTCTGCAGATTTATTCTCTTCTCCATAAAACATTGCAATTTTTACGGGGGTTTTAACACGAATTTCTTTCTATAGGCCACTTAATGCTCGAGTTTTACGATTCATTCGTATTATTCGAGCAGTGAATATCAGTAGGTCGACTCTCCTGCAATTTCAAACTCGATAAAAAATGACGGCTGTAGCCTTGCTGGTGCTTTCCCAGTGGCCGTGACCGTATCACAAAAAGGAAACAATATGAATTTCTTAACTGTATCTGTCCACCTCATTCTCATTTCGCTATTCCCATCATCTCTGGGAAAAATAATATTCTTTGATTGATAAATTTTTTGTTTGGACCATTAAATGACTGAATTCTGACAGGAAAAATCACTTCAGAATTCGTGGCTGAAGAATATTTGATTGGCCAACTTGGATTTTTTCTTCAGTGGGTAGAGCGAGTTTTACTATTACGAATTTTTTGTGCTTCCGAGGGATTTGGGGCAAACACTTGTGGGACTTTATAAATCAATTGAGAATTTGTCTAATATATCAGTGGGAATAGCTGGGATTTGATTTATTGATGGGGTTGTAAAAGAAAAAGTCGCTTTTTTAATTAATTGGAAATTTTGGAAAGAGGGGAACTTGTTGAAATGAAAAATCATGGAAATTGAAGAAAGATTGGGTATCAGGTTTTATTTTCAATTGAAATTGAAACCGAATTGTTCTATTCTCAAAAATAGGTTTTCATCCCCCGATGTATTTTTTTTACGGGCAGGTTTCATATGGCAATTTCTAGATCCTAAAAGCCCTTAATTCTAGTCGATTTTTGTCCTCGACTCATGGTAAATAAAAGAAAATTCTATCTTTGAAAATGATAATTAAATAATGTTGGATTTCA